>JAATLQ010005766.1:65768-90915 GCA_013421005.1 Heliconius erato x Heliconius himera | reverse complement strand
ATATATATATATATATATATATATATATATATATATATATATATATATATATATATATATATATATATATATATATATATATATATATATATGTTCCATCACTTAAAACAATAAAGCTTCAAGTTTAAAAAAAAAATCAGTTTCTTTTATAAAACATTTTATATCAAACGTAGTTTGATACCCGCATGGGACAGAATTACAATATGGCGGACGTTAATAAACCTAGTAGACTAGGAGCCGGTGGACATCCCGACACACCCCTTTTGCGCTACTCTACTGTCCTTCACTAAGATAAGAAAAATTAAGGTGGTCTTTCTTCTTAGTAAGATTGACGAAGATATCTTTCTTCTTGGTCTTTAAAGATTTAGAAATATAAAATTAAAAATTGTGTACTTTGAGGCTAGTCGTGGCGCAGCGGCACGAAGTGTGACTGTAAAATCGACTGGTTGTGGGCTCGATCCTCACTCGAGGAGATAAAATATTTACTTAAATTTATATTTCCATTTCTTCGTTCTGGTGTCGAGGTTAAGCGTGGAGTTGAGTTCTGCCACTCGACACGCAATGCCTCCAGAATTCGGCAGACAGTGGGGAACGGAGTGTCTTATCACTAGGTTCCCTCTGCCTACCTTGCTGTGTGCGGGATACAGCGTGAAGCTAATTTAATTTACTTTTATACGCATATATTATTTTTAGAGTCCGTTGTGGCGCAGTTTTGAGCAATGGGAATCGAACCCGCCGCGCGCCGTCGCGGTCACAATCAGAAAAAGTGCTGCTGTGCCAAAAAAGCTTCCATTTCAACTTTGCATTATTTTATCAAATTAAATTTAGCATTTGTTGTATATTAAAAATATACTGTCTACATTCTTTATTATATACTTTTGTCTCGTATAAATTATAGAAAGAAAGGACGCAATGGAAAATTATATTTTTATTTTCACCTCACCTACACCGCCTGAGTGACTTTTGGTAGAAACATCATAATAATTATAACATTTTAACCACGTTTAGCTTTAAAGGATCATTTTAGTCTAAAGCAGTCACACTAAGGGTTGAAGTAGCCTCTCGACGCCCATTAACTTTTTTATTGAGTTAAAAAGTTTACGTAATATCTGCAGTTTACATTAAAAATTAAAATTTATTCACACCGGGGTGACGCGAATGTCATTTTTCCTTTAAAGAATGGTAGTCAAAATAATCGTTAAACGCAATTTCCAAGCTTCGTGTAGCTTATAATATTATAAAAGAAGAGGCCAGTCGTGGCGTAGAGACTGTAAACACAACAGGTTTTAGATTCGATTCCTACTCGAGGAAATAAAAAAAATATATATTTTCATTTCTTGGCTCTGGCTACTAGGCATGCCTCCAAAATTCATTGAAAAATGGGGAACGTAAATATAATGAAAACGGAGTGTCTTAACACTAGTTTCTCAGGTTCCATATGCCTATTCTGACTATGATATGTCCGAGAAGCTGAAAAAAAATTAAAAATAAAAGTTATTTAGCTCAGATTCCAAATCAAAGCCTATATATAAAACATGTAGCATTATGTATTCTAGTGAAACATGTTTCAGTATCATGTCACATTTAGTTAGATTTTATCAAATCCTTATTATTGCAACACTGTGAAGGAAGAAACTAAAAAGAAAGAAGTCGGTTACTTCAACAGTTCGAAGAAAATATACTCTACATTCCCCGAAATTAAAAAACATTTATTTAAAATCAAAATATTTATAGGAGAAGCCAGTCGTGGCGCAGCGGCACGAAGTGTGACTGTAAAACCGACTGGTTGAAGGTTCGATCCCCACTCGAGGAGATGAAATATTTACTTAAATTTATATTTCCATTTCTTCACTGGTGTCGAAGTTAAGCGCGGCGTTGAGTTCTGCCACTCAACACGCAATGCCTCCAGAATTTGGCAGAAAGTGGGGAACGGAGTGTCTTAACACTAGGTTCCCTCTGTCTACCCTGCTGTGTGCAGGATACAGCGTGAAGCTGATTAATATTTTTTAATTTATATATGGGACATACAATAACAAAAATGACAGATTGTAAAACTATACAAATCATGATATATTTTTATATATGAAATGTATATAATGTAGAGTCCGGTCGCGGAGTGCGCGAAGTATTGGTTCCCCGCGAAAATTCGACAACAATTTGTTGCGGTTTTTGTGGAAAAATGTCCACCAATTACTGCGAAGTAAATTGTTGTTTATCAGTTCTGATAATAATCACTGTATATTATTACAGTATAATTGGAATTTACAATTAAAAACGGGCGGCGCGGTTGCAATTCATAAATGGCGAACGAAAATAAATAACATTTCACATTCCCCGTAATTGTTACTCAAAACTGATAAGAATTTTTTGTAGTCTATTTTGCCAATATATTACATACATACTTCCGCGAATCGGGGAGCAGCTGGACAAAATCAAGTAATACATCACATCCGTGGCCTTATTCCCGACTGCTAAGGAAGGGTTATGTTTTTCGCACGTATCTTGTATATATGTAATATTCTTTATTACCTCATATCTCCAGAACCGCTGAATGGATTTACATAATTGAGGTATTGTTAGATTCGTCTTAACAGTGAAAGTGTTCTTAGATAGGTGACGTTAAAAAAATAATCATGGTGGCTGTGGGACGCCATTGGACTTAGTGAAAAAAAAAATATATAAAAATAAAAACCCCGACTGCATAAAACTAAAAAGAAAATAAACAAGCCCAATAGTTTATTAGGATTAACAGTCGGGACCTATAAGTAATTCTTCAATCAATAAAGTCTTTACCAGGAACCCCGCATAATTTAAAGAGATCCCGACTGTTAATCCGAATAAACTATTGGGCTTGTTTATTTTCATTTTAGTTTTATGCAGTCGGGATTTTTGTTATTATAAATATTTTTTTTACATATTTTGTTCGTAAAAACAATCATCTTTTTAGTACAAAGATCTTATTCTGATATTAAATCTAAATTTATAAAAAACAGACAAACTTAAGTTTCCGAGTATATGAATACATTTATTTTGTATCAAATTAAGTACAAATATACGTTTGTAAGAGTTTTTTTTATGTCGTGCCAAATTTCACAATTGTAGGGAAGTCCCTTATAGATTTTAATTATGTCGCAAATTGCATACAAAATTCAACAAAAATTATACTGAGTTAGCTAACTAAGTGATTTTGATAAATGATGATATTTTAATTGCGTTGACTTAGAAGCAAATTTTTTATATGCTCAAAGTAACCTTAATATCGCAATTAATGATCTTTACAGACAGACAACAACGCGATTCTATAGGGGTTGTTTCGTTATAAACTACAGAATTCGTATCTAATAAAGAAAATATTTGTTTAAAGTATCAAATGTCTAAAAAATGCATCGTAATTTTCAATATTAGTATAAATTTAGTTAGGATCATTAAGTTTCAGCCGTCTCGTTGCTGACGCAAAATAAAAGTTGCAAGACGAATTGCAAAAAACGAATTGGAGTTCTACATTAGCGATGCCGTTATTTTAAAGATAAATCTTCAGTTCGAATGAGACGGCGAAACTTTCCAACAGTCTTTAAAACATTTCCTCGGCGATTTTGTAATTCTTCACTCAATAAAAGTAGAGTTTATCGGACACTCTTATTTCTTTTTTAAATCAACCAAGATCCTAATTATCGTTATTTTATTTTATTTTTTCGTCGTGGCGCATTGGTACAATGGTGTAACAGTAACGTGGCGGTTGTGGATTCGATACTCACTCGAGGGGAATGAATTGTTATTTAATAATATTTTCATTTCCTCGCCCTGGCACCAAGGTCCGAAGTTGAGTTTCGCCACTCAGCACGCAATGCCTCGAAAAAAATTACGGAAAGTGGGGAACGGAGTGTCTTAACTCTAGGTTCCTTCTGCCTACCTAGCCCTGATAACAATGTAGCCGTTAACCAACATTTTTATCAATAATCAACGTGATATATTCATGAACCATCCAATTTCATACACAATTACCTATGATTTTCGAAATGAAAAGAATAAACAAAAAAACATAAAAAATCTCTCTCTCTGTTTTAAAGGTACAAAAAACACAGCATCCCCAATCCACAATACAAAGAATTACGTTCCCACTAAAAAGCTTGCATCGGAAAAACTCCCATCTATGATTAATTGGGGCTTACTGTATCGATTTTGTATTATGTACAGGCGAACTCGCGTTTTATTTTGTGTGCTTCATTTGCTTCCTGCCAGTTCACTTTGGTTATGTTTTCTGGTTCGATTTTCTATTATTAAATTACTGTCTGGCATAGACTGTTTGTTATTGCGAATTTTTTGATTAATATTTTTCTATGTTTTACTTTCGAGATTTAATACTGCTGGATCAACTAAATTATTCTACTTTTTTTTTTCAGCTTCTCACAGTATCACACATGTTGAAGGGTAGGCTAAACCTCCGCTCTCCACTTTCCGCCGAATTCTGGAGGCGTTGCGTTTTAAGTGGCAGAACTCAGCGCCGTTGTTTGAATCAAGCTTTGAACCAGAGCGAAGAAATGATAATGTTAAATATTTCATTACCTGAAGTGGGAATTGAACCCACAATCTATAGCGAGGTACAGTTTTATACATATCTATACGTTTTTTTTTTAGCTTCACGCTGTATCCCGCACACAGCAGGGTAGGCAGAGGGAAACTAGTGTTAGACACACCGTTCCCCACTTTCTGCCGAATTTTGAAGGCATTGCGTGTTGAGTGGCAGAACTCAACGCCGCGCTTTGCCTCGACACCAGAGCGAAGAAATGGAAATATAAATTTAAGTAAATATTTCATCTCCTCGAGTGGGGATCGAACCCTTAATCAGTCGATTTTACAGTCACACCCTGTGCCATTGCGCCACGACTGGCCTCTATACGTTTTAATATGTCAAATTTATTTTGAAAACATCAAATATCAATATGACATACATATATTATATTTATTGTACAAGCTAAAAGTTGTCACGGTACATTTGGTACTATTTTTAACTACATACAAGTATAGACACTGTAATTGTGGGTCCAAATGTCATTTGAATAAATGTAGAGGTGTGGCTCTGACCATTTAGATAAAGTGTGACATTAAATTTCGTTAAAATAGGCCAGTCCTGGCGCAAGAGCGTGTCTGTAAAGTGTAAACGCGACAGGTTGTGGATTCGATTCCTATTCGAAGAAATGAAATATTTAATATTTTTATTCTTTCGCTCTGGCGATAAGGCAAAGGGTAGCGTTGAGTTCTGCCCTCAACACGCAATACAATATTGACCGGCAACTAGGGAGCGGAGTGTCTTAACACTAAGTTCCCTCTGCCTACCCTGGTACGTGCGATAACAGCGTGAAAAGAATCTTTAGGTGATTTTCAATTCTGCAAAATGTGTATCCTAGACTCGAACTACTCTACTAAGTTGGTATATGTATATTTTAGAAACTAAGTAAATATACTAATTTAGAAAACGTATAAAAAATTGAATGTTCTCTAAAATATTTTTCTTTCCTAAATGTGCATATACACTAAAACACAAAACACAAATCACTTTCAAAATGTCTCGGTAAATATTTTTTACAATTTTAAAAACTATTATTCCACACTAAGAAAAGAATTTTTTTTTTAAGAAAACATAAGAAATCCGCTACATTAAAATGTTTATATATTTTATAAAAAGTAAAAAAGTAAATATCTTATTCTCATTCGGCAGAAAGTGGGGAACGGAGTGTCTTAACACTAGGTTCCCTCTGCCTACCCTGCTGCGTGCGGGATACAGGGTGAAGCTGATTTTTTTAAAATATCTTATTACATTGTATAGGTAATATTTAAACTCGATTCTCGTATGTTTTCCATATAAAAGTAATCGATAGGTTGTCGAGAGATTAATTCGCAAACATATTTTCCACTAATTAATGTTCGTTCACTTCCAGCTGAACGGATAAATTTGGATAACAGTTTTTAATTTCACGATTTCGTGTATTTGCACACGTGTTCACTTGTTCAGATTCCCTTTGATCAGAATTAAATAAAAAAAAATAATCAGCTTACACGCTGTATTTCGCACTCTGTTTCCCACTTTTCGCGGAATTTTTGGAGGCACTGCGTGCTGAGTGGCGGAACTCAACGCCGCGCTTTGCCTGGACACCAGAGCGAAGATATGTAAAATATAAATTTATAAATATAAATATGAAAAAAGAAATCTATTTACTTCGAAGCCAGTGAAAAAAAAACACGCATCGAGACTTTGGTAGATTTTCGTAAACAAAATATAAATTATTGAAAGAAAGTCATGTATTAAGCCTTCAGATGGTTTTATATAAATTGATGAGATCGGAAAAAGCGATCGGAGAAAGCGAAAAAGAAATAACACGAGTATTCCGAAAGCGTATAACAGTATTTTAATTTCATAGAAAAAGACGAAAAGTAAAGAAATTAATGTTTGTACGGCATATAACAAAGTAATATATACATAAATCTAACTGAGGCCAGTCGTGGCCTAGGAGCACAAAGTGTGACTGAAAGACAGACTGGTTACGGGTTCGATCCCGACTCGACGAGATGAAATATTTATTTAAATTTATATTAAAAAGTTATTTAAATTTATATTAAATGTAAAGCGCAGCGTTGAATTATACCACTCAATACGCAATGTCTCCTGAATTCGACAGAAAGTAGGGAACGGAGTGTCTTAACACTAGGTTCCCTGTGCCTATCCTGCTGTGTGCATTGTAGGATGTATACCAAGCTAGCTATTTTTTATGTATATATATACATAAATGGCGAACACAAGCAATAGATCAGAAATAACAGTCGATAGTTCAAATCCTACCCATGTAGAATAAACCCAACATTTCTGTATGGGTAATATTTGAAGTGTGCAAGGTAGACTATCACGAAAACGTTGCCATAGCCGTCGCTATTAATTGGAGCTCACTGTATCGATTTTGTATTATCGTAAGCCGAGAACTTACCAATATTAGACACACGCAGTTGTAGATGCTATTTATTTATTCAAATTACCTTGTACACACAACGGCTTACCATCTCTCTATGCATAGTTGATGCGCTCGTTAAATTTCGATCAGCTATAATCCATTTTTCCATTATATATATATATATAGGGTTTTTGCTGCCAAAATATTATTTCAAATCGAGTTTTATTATTATTTACTATTCAATATTTGCCATACGTTCACATAGATGATACGGGAGCCGAAATGTAAATAATAACCCAGTTACCGTCATCGTTTTCATGTTTCTAAATTATTAATTTTAACTCTTTTTTTATTATCTTAGATTATTTATGGATCTGTTATCTTATGTGATTCCGTCTAAACCAAGAGATGAAACGATAAAATTTGAATTGGCGACAGCAATTACATCCACCAATCGCAGTGCCTTTACACTACTTATCTACGTTGCATTAATCCATTTATTATACTAAAAAAAAATCAGCTTCCAAAATATTATTTCGAATCGAGTTTTATTATTATTTACTATTCAATATTTGCCATACGTTCACATAGATGATACGGGAGCCGAAATGTAAATAATAACCCAGTTACGGGTAAGTCAAAAGAGTAGATTTGTTTGCTGTGTTCGGTTGAAGCGTGAGGTTTGTACGATTTTAAAAAATATTTTTACTGCTTTGACTTTGAAACGCGGTGAGTTTGTACTGTATCTATATGGAATTTGTTTTTTTTTTAATTTTAAATGGTATTTCAATATGGCGTTACAGTTAAGAGATAGCGTGGAGTGTTATTTTATATGATTATATTTTACACTTTTCTTTGTGTTATTTAAAAAAGAATGTGAATAGAATAATCAAAAAATTCTTTTAATCTGCCAAAAAAGTATGAATATATATTCATTGAAATAATAAAAAAAATATATTCCACCACAGATAGAATCAATCAGTCTCTTTGTATTAAATAAATGTAAAGCTACAAAAAAAAAAACACCTAACCAAATGAATACATTTGGTACATTTGGTTTATTGCCGTCGGCATGGACGGTACGATATATTTGCCAATCGCTTTTACTTTCACAGCAATTTTTTTTATTTTAAACACAGTTTCCATCAAATAATATTAATATTTTCCGTCTGTGTGTACTGTGCACTGTTACAAGCACAATACACACAAAAAAAAACTACTATGTTTGAAGTAGGTGTATGGAAGTGTATATGTACGTGGAAAATTACTTTTCATGATTAAAATGTACGTACAGTTTGTTATGTTTGTTTAAAAATAGAAAATTCAAAGCATTTTGGAGAATTGGTGGTTTTAAAGTCGTGGACTGTCAGTATGCATGTCTTTTCTGTTTTTTACTTTAAGATTAAAATAATTGTACACATTTTCTTATTTTGATATTTTTTTAATTCATTGTATAGCAAGGGTTCCCAACCTTTTCTTGATCAAGGACCACTTTTATATCATTCTTAGCAGGGGCCACTATGCATGTAAGTAAGTAAAAATTTACTGTGATAATCAAACAGAAACTTCGCCACGCCATCTTCAGTCATAAAATTATAATCGTTCGCGGACCATATTTAGGTTTCTGCGGACCACTGGTTGGGAACCAGTGTTGTAGGGGAAAGGTAAAATAATTCATTTAGAGGAATCGTACCCGAAAGCGCCATATTCGCAGTAAGACCCTCTATCGACGACGAACACATAATATTATTATAATTTAATCTACACAAGTCTATAATTTTTTCTATAGAATACACTGCTGTAATTCCGTTAATATCCCGTTACGGGGGAACACAGCGCCGCCCAACCGTTCTGTAATGGGCCAATTATACAAAATTAATATCATTTCTGTCTTCACCAAAAAAGTGTAACGAGATTTCAAAGCGACACGCCCGTTCTAAAACGGTTTATGGCGGATGGCGGCCGCGCTTGGACACGGGTAATGGTTAAATTTATTGGGCTAAATGGTTCGTGCGAACGGTATACCACGTGAATTTTTCATGTTTCTAAATTTTTAATTTTAACCCTTTTTTGATTATCTTAGATTATCTTTGGATCAGTTATCTTATGTAATTCCGTCTAAACTAAGAGATGAAACGATAAAACTTGAATTGGCGATAGCAATTACATCCACCAATCGCAGTGTATTTACACTACTTATTTACGTCGCATTAATCCCTTAATATACTAAAAAAAATCAGCTTCACTGTGGATCCCGCAACAGCAGTGCAGGCAGAAGAAACCTAGTGTTAAGACATTCCATTCCTCACTTTTCACCGAATTATTCGAGGCGTTTCCTTTGGTCCGAAAGCGAAAAAATGAAAATATTAATAAATAATAATTTATTAACACGAGTAGAGTACCCACAACCGTCGCGTTACAGTCACACCCTTATGCCACTGCGCCACTACGGTCTCATAGATTGTATATGGTATCAATTCCTATAGAAAATTCAATATATAAGTTTAGTAGAAAATTAATATAGAACATCATTTTGCAAATTTATCCAGAGATACGAGAGAGTGCCTGCAGCAAAACTTGCAATATACAAATATTAAGAGCGAAACTAGCATTCTCTTTGAAATTCTCTTTGAGGTGTAAAATATTTTGAGTTTGTTATTGAGTTAGCAATATCACCGTTCACGTCGTTGTGATGTATTGGGTACTGTACGGCCGGAGTCGTTTAGACTTTATAACAGCGTCAAGCCTTCTAGCGGCAATTCTCAATAGAACCGCTCTCCGGTCTGGTGATTGGTTCCCGTGGGGGTGGAAATTTGAGTGAAACATGGGTTTTTAGGGTTTAAAATCAAGTACACAGTATTTTTGATGGTTTAACATTTGAGTGAGTAGAGGCCAGTCGTGGTGCAGCGGCACGAAGTGTGACTGTAAAACCGATTGATTGTGGGTTCGATCCCCACTCGAGGAGATGAAATATTTACTTAAATTTATGTTTCCATTTTTTCGCTCTGGTGTCGAGGCAAAGCGCGGCGTTGAGTTCTGCCACTCAACACGTAATGCCTCCAGAATTCGGCAGAAAGTGGAGAACGGAGTGTCTTAACACTAGGTTCTCTCCGCCTACCCTGCTGTGTGCGGGATACAGCGTGAAGCTATAAAAAAAAGAAAAAAAAACATTTGAATCATATTTTAAAATGGTTAAAAATGATACCATGGTATTAAATATAAGCATTTTAATAAATTACTTAAATGGCCTACCCACAACTATAGTTGGAAAAATCGAGGAAGAAGATAAGTATACCATAAGCACATTCAAATATTCGTTAGTAATAGCCTATTTTGCTCTTTACATAATGGCTTTTAAGCGTGTCAGAGTATTAGTTTAATAGAAAACAATTACACAGTGCGATGTTGATATCCACCACTCAATACAGTAGTGTACCACTACCTAAAGTGAAAATAAAAAAAAAATCAAATTAAATCAGCTTCACGCTGTATCCCGCACACATCAGGTTAGGCAGAAGGAACCTAGTGTTAAGACACTCCATTCCTCACTTTCCGCCGTAATTTGGAGCGTGTTGAGTGGCGGAACTCAACGCTGCGCTTTGCCTCGGCACCTAGCAAAGAAATGAAAATATACATTTAAATAAATATTTCGTTTGGGGCTTGAACCCACTAACCGGTCGGTTTTGCAGTCACACTTTGTGCCCCTGTGCCACGACTGGCCTTAATAACATCAGTTATTCTCAACAAACACCACACATCCACTGATTTTATAAGGAGTGATAAATGTAAATTTACAGCAAAGTTAGTTAGATGTATGAAATATTCGTTTAATGTGTTGAGTGGCATTTAATTTATAAAATACATGTATTTTTACTATTAGTCTACTTCTTTTTAGAGGCCAGTTGCGGCGCAGGGGTGGGACTGTAAAATCGGTTGATTGTGGATTCGATCCCCACTCGAGGAAATTAAAAATTTATTAACATTTATATTTCCATTTCTTCGCTCTGGTGTCACGTAGTATACCTAAAGTGAAAATAAATATTAGTTATTCTCCACAAACACCACACATCCACTGATTTTATAACGAGTGATATATGTAAATTTACAGCAAAGTTAGTTAGATATATGAAATATTTGTTTAATATGAAATATTTTAAAATACACCATTTATTTCATAAGTTAACAGTGCAATGCGGATCAGAATTCAGATCCGGAGTAGTTTACACTAATTAAATAACATTTACAATTCTGTTTGGTTGTTTCTGTTAAATTATGAAAGTTTTGCTATATTTTGTAGTTTTGCTGTGTTGTGAAATATTTTATAATGTGAAAAGTTTTTATCTAATTATTGTGGATTCTTCGTTAGGTATTTTTAAGCAGCTTCACGCTATATGCCGCACACAGCAGGGTAGGCAGAGGGAACCTAGTGTAAGACACTCCGTTCCCTACTTTCTGCCGAATTCTGGAGGCATTGCGTGTTAAGTGGCAGAACCCAACGCCGCGCTTTGCCTCGACACCAGAGCGAAGAAATAGAAACATAAATTTAAGTATTATAAATATTTCATCTCCTCGAGTGGGGATCGAACCCACAACCGACTGGTTGTTTGTTTTAGAGTCACACTTTGTGCCGCTGTGCCACGACTGCTGATACGAAAAGAAATGATATGAAAAGTTTTTGTCTAATTATTATGGATTATTCGTTAGCTATTTTGAAGCAGCTTCACGCTGTATTGCACAGGTATCAAGGGTAGGCAGAGGGAGCCTAGTGTTAACACCGGTATGGTCCCCAATTTTCACTGAATTTTCAAGATATTGCATGTTAAGTGGCGGAACTTAACGCCGCGAATTGCCTCGATCCCAGAACGAAGAAAATAAACATATTTAATATTTCATTTTCATCGTGATTACAGTCACACTCTTGTGGCTCTGCGCTGCAACTGGCTTCAAATTAGAATAGAATTAATAGAATATAATTTTAATTAAGAAATTTTAATTGTCTATGTTAGCGTAAAGACAATAATAAAACATAAGCTATTGTTTGAAAAAGAACACATTTGTTCTCCACATTTCCTAACCACCCAAATCCAAGATTTTTTAAAATGACGAAACTGTACACTGCAAAACAATACATCCTACCCCTGCACAAGAATCGAACCCACGATCAACACATCAACATCAGCACCAACATACCCTCAAAATTGCTTTTTAAATATAATAATATACAATTTTATATAAAAATATAACAAATCTTCATCTTATGTGTCTTCAGAATTCTTGTTTATCAAAATACACGCACCTGACGTGGGTGGGAATGTTCGTGACAGTTATAGCGATAATATTCTGTGTTATTATGCTGAAGATAGATTTTCTGATGTTAACTTCTATATACATATATTCTTAGAAGAAATGTTACAGGTGAAACGTAAATTAAGTTTATGGATCCATTTTTGTATCCAGTTATGAAGGGGCTTGGCTTGTCTGATAAAGAAGAAATGAAGAAATAGATTAAAATTAAATTTAATCAAATTCAAGCTGTATCTCGCACACAGCAGGGTAGGCAGCGTCAACCTAGTGTTAAAACACTCCGTTCCCCACTTTCCGCCGAATATTGGAGGCATTGCGTGTTGAGTGACGGAATTCAATGCCGCGCTTTTGCCTCGACTCCAGAGCGAAGAAATGAAAAAATAAAATTAAGTAAATATTTTATTTCCTCGAATGAGGATCGAACCCACAACCAGTCGATTTTACAGTCACATTTTGTGCACCTGCGCCAAAAACAAAAAGATTAATAGTAAAAATACATGTATTTTATAAATTAAATGCCACTCAATACGCAATGCCTCCAGAACTCGGCAGATACTGGGGAACGGAGTGCCTTAACACTAGGTTCCCTCTGCCTTCCCTGCTGTGCTGGATACAGCGTGAAGCTGAAAAAAAAATAGAAAAAATGTATATAATAAAATTAATTCTTACATCGATAAACCATTTTCTTAGTAACATTAAGTGGAGATAAGAAAGGAGATATATTTACGTAACAGCTCATTGCACGTGCTCCGTTTGTTTTGCCGTAGATTCTGATGTTAATAGACTGTTTTTGTTCAGAGAACGACAATAGCTTGGAAGCGGCCCAAATCGTCGAAGTGTCGTTACAAACAAAATATTTTATATCTTAGCTTTTAGGTAAGTGAATGGCGGTTTTCGTTAAATTATTATCTATATGTTTACAAGTAGATGTATTTCAGAGGCCAGGCGTGGCGTAGGGGTCGTATGACTGTAATCCAATGATTGTGGGTTCGATTTCTACTCGAGGAAATGATATATGTAATATTTATACGAGGTAAAACGCAGCATTTAGTTCTGACTCTCAACACGCAGTGTCTCCGGCGGAGTGTCTGGCTACCAGTGGCGTAACAGACGCAACTCGCGCCCGGTGCAAAATACCTTTTCAGCGCCCCCCAGACGAACATTTTTGCAGTTTTGCAGACCTTTTGGCGCCCTTTTGTGACTAGCGCCCGGGGCATGATGCCCCCCCTTGCTCCCCCCTCACTGTTGGCTACCCAGGTTCCCTCTGCCTACCCCGCTATGTGCGTGTTACAGCGTGAATCTATAAAATAGTATATCGCTTTGTTAAAATCATTTTTAATTTCAAAGGTTACAAAGTCGAACAGAATTTGTGATGAATTTATTTTCTTATAGGTATTTTATAGCTCCAAATGTTTACTCATTATAATCTTATGACAAACTGAACATGAACTTTTACGATTTTCTATGTATATATGAGGCCATTCGTGGCGCAGGGGCACAAAGTGTACCTGTAAACCGACTGGTTGTGGGTTCGATCCCCACTCGAGGAGATGAAATATTTACTTAAATTTATATTTCCATTTCTTCGCTCTTCGTTCTGGTGTCGAGGACAAGCGCGGCGTTGAGTTCTGCCACTCAACACGATATGCCTCCAGAATACGGCAGAAAGTGGGGAACGGAGTAACATTAGGTTCCCTCTGCCTACCCTGCAGTGTGCGGGATACAGCGTGAAGCTGTTTTATTTATTTATTTTCTATGTATATGTCAGAAATTTTATAAAATTTTATAATTAAATCCGATTTCTACTCCTTTTATACTATGAATAAAACTGTATTTCCAGAAATAAACCGCTCCATTGTTTCCAAGTGGCTCCTCACTCCGCAGTAAACACACGCCCTAAATTTTCTTTGTAAGCACCATTTTTACAGTAAAGGTGGAATGAACGGGTTTGAGGAAAATTCCTAAGCACTTCTTACTTCGTTGTAAATCTGATACAACAATTGAATCAAATGGCTCTCGTGACAGGTGCCGTGATAATGGGGAATTTATGGGATACAAACACATTCTGTATAGCGTTGCCGAAGCTTTTGCCAGTTGTATCTGGCTAATCGCTTAATACTTTTTTTTTTTATAAAAAGTGGGTTTTTTTTCAGCTTCACGCTGTATCCCGCATTTAGCGGGGTAGGCAGAGCTTAGTGCTAAGATACGCCAATCCCCACTTTTCGATATATTCTAGAAGCATTATGTGTTGTATATAAATAGTTGTGCTCGTATAATATATTTTTAAAAGGATTTTTTACAAAATATCTTGTTTTATTTTTCATAATTAACGTTCTTAAATAACGTCTAAGTAAATAATATTTTGGAAAAAAAAATGTTCTTTAATAACTTATGGTACTTTATAGGCATTATACAGGACCTGCAAAGAAAAAACAATTCCATACGAAATAAAGCCATCTTAGAATATAAATCAAAATCAGCTTCACACTGCATCCCGCACACAGCAGGGTAGGCAGAGGGAACCTCGTATTAAGACACTCCGTTCCCCATAATAGAACATAAACAAATAAAACTATATATCAAAAATAGAACTTTTTCAAACTTATAACAGGTATATAAGTGAGATTTAAAATGCTGCATTAAGCATTGGAATGAATTTAAAGCATTTTATTCGAAGTTTTTCATGCAGCTTCATCCGAATCCCGCCCAGATGTAAGTAAATCCGATTACCGTCGTTTATATGGTTTTGTTACTACTTGGTACATTTTGAATTTGGTGCTCTTCGGTTTTCAGAACTAACACGGTTTTTTATTATGGCTATAAAATGTAGGTATTCGGTTTTTTTATTTCAATTTCCCTTGCGATTAGACATTGTGGGGGCTTTTTTGTGGTAAATCGACAGGTTTTGTGTATTTGTAATTTTTGTCATCTATTTTTTTTTTATTAAGCGTCAAGAGAATAGTGACTTCACTCTCTGTCCGAATAGAAGTGTGATAAACCGGTCGTTGCGCAGGATCACGCGTGTTGTGGGCTCAATCCCCATTCGAGGAAATTAAATATTTAATATTATGATGTTGAAGCAAAATGCGACGTTAAGTTGCGCCACGTAACAAGCATTTCTTCCAGAATTCTGTAGAAAGTGGGGAACAGAGTGTCTTAGTACTAGGTTCCCTCTGCCTACCCCGCAAAATGCGGCATACAGCATATATATCCGAAAGAAAGTATATGTCCGAATTTCAATACATTGCGTTGTGGAAGTTAACGCCGTGCTGGGTTTTACTGTGACGTTAATATGAAAATAATTCATCGACTCCAGCAGTGAAAAAATAAGGCATAATATATTTAATTGTGAAGTTTAGAAGAACTTTTATTTATTGATTATTTTATTTTTATTTGTCTCATTTCATCATAATTAATGAAAAAGCTGTTCTTTTTGATAATAAAAATAAAATATATAGTAAAAACAAAAATAAATAAAAGTATCAAAATATACTAAAAAGAGTTTCACGTTCATCTCGATACATTGTATGGCGGCCGCTATATAGAAATTCCACATCTGTGAATGTCGCACGTCCCTGAAAACCTAACACGAGGCACACGCGAGGAATACTTGTTCGTAATTAACGAAAGAGAAAGACTTTCTAATTCTTTTGCACTGATAAACTTTCCCGGCACGTTATGTATACGGTTTTGTTAGTGGTTTTATGATGTAATTTAATTTTGTTCAATAAACAGTATTTATTTTTAAAACTAGCCCTTGGATAGTTTAGTAGAGTGATGTCAGTAGTATTTTATTATTTATTCGATATTAATATTCGACAGATTTTTTTTACTATAAATATTGTTTTATGTATTTATAGTTTAAGAAATACTTAAATATTATTATAGCAAAAATTTTACTTCTTTTTACGAAAATCAAGCCGTAAGATGAATATAAAATTTTGCACAGTTATAGTTTACATAGACAAGAAACGCAGAGATTATTTTTTTAATAATATTATCTGCACACTTTAGTATAAAATGATATAAACATTGTTGAAGTAACGCGTTTTGTACGCTTCAATTCGTTCTCCTATCTAAATAAATGTAAATAATTCGAACCTAGGTACTATTTATAATCTGTGTTCATCTATAACATGAAATTAAATTAAGATTGACAATTTTTTGACAAATTTTTGAAATTCTCTAAGTTTTTTTTTTAATTTTATACGTATAAGAATTTTGTGTATAGAATATCAAAATAAATTATATGTAAACATTGTTTTTCTTTACAGAAAAAAGAAAAGTCGAGTGACTCATTAGAAACTTTAGCATATCTACCTATTTAGTACCGTGGAGGAGATTATTAATTTACTTTTACACAGTAACAATTTTCCTCACAGCGTCAGGGAAAGTCAAGGCGTTGCGTTAATGAAGGACGTTTAATGTATTTCGGGGTCTTTCAAACGGGGGGCCGTCTTAATTAGACCCCAGTACTAGGCTCGTTGAAAAAATATCGATATATCGATATTTTTTATTTATTATGTTGATATTTTTTATTGTTATATCGATACAAAATATCCAATATCGATAATTGCCAAACAATATATTGTTTTGAACCCTAAAAAAACGAAGGCCAACCTAAAAAGGAAAGCAGAGCCAATATATTGATATATCGATATTTTTTCCACGACATTTCAACATAGATATTGCTATTTCAATAAACATCGATACATCGATATTTTTTCTCACTTCCGCCATCCCTACCCAGTACCCGTAAATAAAAATGTCACGGTTTATTTATGAACAACTCGACAAATATATTTTGTCTACTAATTAGCGTAAAGTAACTTGTTCTTCAGCTGTTTCTGCTAGCAACGGGGTTTTTTTATTTTTTTAAAATTAATATTGGGTTATTGTTTACTTTAAATGTTCTTTGCTTTACCAGCTCGTCTCGGGTTCGCGTAGTGGCGACTACGGTCTCTACATACCTCTTTCGCCTCGTCCACTGTCATCAACCTCTCCTCCTCACCTCGGGGGGTCCTCATGCTTTTACGTGACCTTCCTCCAGTATCTTTGATTATTTCAATTTGAATCATCTTAAGTTCTCTTCACTGTCTTCAAAAAAGTAACGATAAGATAGACAGACAGATAAATTGAATTCTTTATTGCATTCACAAAATAAAAATAAAGTAAAATAAAAAAGAATCAATAATACATTTGAAAGAATATACTTATGCAACTAACATGTAAGTCGATCTTAAACTATTAATAATTTACTATTAAAACTGCCTTTTCTATTCCTTCATATAATAAACCGTCCATACAAAAAAACAAATATCATAATTTTTAGAAAGTAAAAATTTTACCGTAAAAATTCATCACAAATATCCATGCTCATCCAATCTGTAGAGAATATGCGGATCGCACCAGAATAGCTGGTTTAGCGAGCGTGTAAACGTACTTCAGCTAGAGTATCTACGTATAAAATATGAAATTTTGCAGCGAAAGAGTATTTAATGTATGCATGAAGACTTTTTTTTTCTACTGAAAATTGCACTGTAATTTTCTTTCACGTTCGACGCATGTTTTTTCATCCCTCATTAGAATGCATGAACTTGATTGATTTAGGTGGCGGTATAGCTAATATTACTTTGTAGAGGTATTTTTCGTATCAGTTTTTCTGAAATTGCTGTAAAATATTACTATTTTTCAACTATTCGCTTACAATATAATATATTAAACGCTATATGAAAACGGAATGGAATATATGTGGTGGGAGCGCTTAGATAGTTTTCAAGAGGCGCGGGTTCAAATCCAGCTACGTATAAAATTTTATACGTTTCCTAAAAACTCTTTAAGTAAATGTCAAAAATACTCTCTTATTTTTTATTCATCCATTCCATTATTATATCTTTATTTCCTACATATATCAAATACAATTTATATCGAAAATTCGAGACAAACCACAAAAAACATTTGTATAAATCAAAATATATCAACAATATCACTAAATTTATGTCACAAGTGAAATAAATGTGGCTATCAGTGTCGACAGAATAAATTTTGGGAATCCTATAGGGAAAAGAATAGTAGGCAAAATTTACGAGCCCGGGGAGGGCAGTAAAGCCTCGTTATGGTGAGCTATGACCCGATCGAGGGGATATTACTACAGAATGCTATTTCGAACACTATTTGTGATAAAAAATTGGGTCAAAATAAAAGATTATTAAAGTTAAAATTTAAAAATTAAATCAGCTTCACGCTGTATCCCGCACACAGCAGGGTAGGCAGAGGGAACCTAGTGTTATGACACTCCGTTCTCCACTTTCTGCCGAATTCTGGAGGCATTGCGTGTTGAGTGGCAGAACTCAACGCCGCGCTTAACCTCGACACCAGAGCGAAGAAATGGAAATATAAATTTAAGTAAATATTTCATCTCCTCGAGTGGGGATCGAACCCACAGCCAGTCGATTTTACAGTCACATTTCGTGCCGCTGCGACACGACTGGCCTCATTCCTGTTTCCTCAGCATTGTTAACATTGACAGTTTTATCATTAAAGTATCTAATAGAAGTACAAAAAAAAAAGAAACATAAAAATCCTAATGCACTTTAGTCACAAATACAGTGCATACGTTTTCGAAAAAAAAAAAACAATCTGTTGTCAAGTTTATTTATTATTACAAAATATCCTTCTTATAGTCGATATGATTTTATTTAAACATTTTTTTTTTATTTTCACAAATAAAATAATCTTAATTAATTTTCGTCGAGTATTTTCTATTTAATTGACGTCCCCATCACGTTCCTTTGACCTACTTTTTGAGATTCTGTAACGATTTATCACACAGCAGATGCCACCGTATTCACCATTTAAGAGTGGGGATAGATTTAAAGCGTTTTACGAATGGAAAGAACAAAGTGTTTATATAAAGAAAAGAAAAGCTGCAACCAAGCTTATTTTTAAATTATTCTAGAAAGACTTTGCTTTGTTAACTATGTAAGGTAAGTATTTTGTGTAAAATTTCGTTGTTTAAGATTTGTTTTTTTGCTTGTTAGAGTATGTAAAAATATATATATTTAAAAATATTTTGAGGCCAGTCGTGGTGCAGGGATACAAGCGTGTCACTGTAAACACGGTAGGTTGTGGGTTGGATTCCCATTTGAGTAAATGAAATATTTAATATTTATTATTTCTTTGCTCTGGTGTCGAGGCACAGCGCATCGTTGAGTTCCCCCGCTTAATACACAATAACTTCAGGATTTGGGGAAAAGTGAGAAGCGGAGTGTCTTAACACTAGGTTTCTTCTGTCTACACTGCTTTACGCGGGTTACAGTAATAAGTATATTTTTGTATAAAAAAACATGGTAAAAAATTAAATACGCAGAATCACAAAACCAATACTTACTAACGTATCTAATTTCTACCCATTTAGAGACGTATGTTTATTGGCAAAACGTAATATCGTACTTTGACGAAATAAACATAGAAACATACAATATTAATAAATATTGAATACATATGTATATATTAAAAAAATCTAATAATATAGTCTAGGCCATACCTATAAATATCGATATAATAATCAAAATCAGCTTCACGCTGTATCCCGCACACAGCAGGGTAGGCAGAGGGAATCTAGGTTAAGACACTCCGTCCCCACTTTTTGCCGAATTTTGGAGGCATTCCGTGATGAGTGGCAGAACTCAACGCTGCACTTTGTCCCGACACCAGAACGAAGAAATATAAATATAAATTTAAGTAAATATTTCATCTCCCATAGTGAGGATCGGGACCTACTCGTAGGGACCCACAACCATTCGGTTTTACGGTGACACTTTGTGCCCCACAACTGGTCTCAATATATATATAAATATTACAAACTATCTTAACTTAAAGGTAATATTTAAAATCTTCTTAACCCATACGAGAATCAACATTTTAATAGAAATATTACAATAACACATCTCATTAAACTTAATTAACATAAAAACTTAATATAAAATAGAAAATGTAGTCCAATTTATTTCCATAATAACTATATTACACGAACGAATCCAATTTATTTATAGATTATTTGACAACTCCATTTTGTTGTAATAATGATGCTCGATGAGTAAATCCGTTCAAATCGTCATCGGAGCTTCATACTTTGTAATACAATATGTTTGATTTATATTAAATATATTGCAAAACTGACATTTAGTTGTTATTATTGGTTAAGGCCAACCGTGGCGCAGGGGCACAAAATACGACTGTAAAATCAACTGGTTGTGGGTTCGATCCCTATTCGATGAGATAAAATATTTATTTACATTTATATTTTCATTTCTTCACTCTGGTGTCAAGGCAAAAGCGCGACGTTGAGTTGCGAAACTCAACGTCGCGCATTGCCTTGTTATCATAGCGAGGAAACGAAAATATTGAATAATAATATTTAATTCTTCCGAGACAGAATCGAATCCACAACCGTCGTGTTTACAGTCAAACGCTTGTGTCACTACGCCACGACCGATTCAAAAAATTCAAATTTAATAATCAAAATCTATTATAATATATTAATAACACAAAAATATATATTACTTTAAAAAAAAAATTAAATTAAATCAGCTTCACGCTGTATCCCGCACACAGCAGTGTAGGCAGAGGGAACATAGTGTTAAGACACTCCGTTCCCCACTTTCTGCCGAATTCTGGAAGCATTGCGTGATGAGTGGCAGATCTCAACGCCGCGCTTAACCTCGACACCAGACCGAAGAATGGAAATATAAATTTAAGTAAATATTTCATCTCCTCGAGTGGGGATCGAACCCACAACCAGTCGGATTTACAGTGACACCTCGTGCCGCTGCGCCACGACTGGCCTCGATATATATTACTTAACATTAAAATTCGAAGTTCGTTTATCTCTTATTAAGTTTATAATTAAAAATAGAGTTCTATACACAGCATATCGAGCTTCACGTATTATTAAAAGATATACAGTGAAAGTTTTGTATTTTTAATACAAAAGTCTCGTATGTGAGATCAGATATCCATAATCTCTACATGCATTAAACTTTGTGGGCATTTTCTGTTGTTTTACTTGCATTATTTTTTTTCGTGAAGCTGAATGTATCCCGCACACAGCAGGGTAGGCAGAGGGAACCTAGTGCTAGGACACTCCGTTCCCACTTTCCGCCAATTTCTGGCGGCATTGCGTGTTGAGTGGCGGAACTCAACGCCGCGCTTTCCCCTCGGCGCCAGAACGAAGAAATGAAAATATAAATGTAAGCAAATATTTCATCAGGAGAGGAAGTGGGGATCGAACCCACAACCAGTCGATTTACAGGCACACTTTGTGCCACTGCGCCACGAGTGGCCTCAACACTTACCCTGCAGTGTGCGGGATACAACGTGAAGCTGATTTATTTATTTTTATTTATAATGTAATAGTTATGTATGATTATTATAATTTACTAACATATACTACAATTCAAACAGAAAATAAAAGAAAAACAGAGTGACATAACACTATATTTTCCATGCCTTTACCACAAAACGTGAACAAATATTAAATATAATAAGCATCATATAGGAGATTCAGTCGAAAATATTAATATATCTTTGTCGAAGCAATTTACAATTATTAATTTTTTCCCGGCTTCATTACTTCATTTCGCTTGTACCGCTCCATCATAGTGTCACGGAGGATGCATGTACATTGTGAAATATTCTATTAGGAACGTCGAAATGAAAAGTTTTTGTGATTTTATAAAAAATAATATAATATGCTGTTCTTATTGTTATAGAAGATTCTGTTTTACTGTGAAATAGTTTAAATTATGTTTATATACTAGGAGTTAAAATTAGGAGGAGGAGATTTGTCTATACTAATATTATAAAGAGGTAAGATTTGTATTTTTGTATGTATGTTTGTATTGTTTTCACACAAAAACTACCCGACGGATTTTAAAAATTCTTTCACTATTAGAAAGCTGCATCTTCACTGTCCCACATAGGCTATATTACATTTTAAAAAAAATAGGGATCCCTAAGAAAAATGCAATTATGTAACCCAAGGTGTGAAAAAATTGATCTTAAAAATTATATCATCGCGTGCGCTGCGAAAACTATTGATAATAGAACAAAATAATGTTCTACAGTATTATAGAACGCATCAATATCTATAAAAAAGTCCGCGATACCATATGTCCAACTACTATAGTTATGACAATATAACTACTTTTTTATATTTTTTAAGTTGATGAAAGTGCCGGCAATAATCAAACCAATTTATTCATGCCTCTACATTGATCCTTATTCTATTAAATGATATTTTATTAAAGATAATTTCAATATGTGTAAAGTACTTTTTAAATTAACGAAATCGGACATTTCATTCAAAAGATATAACGAATTTAAAAATATCACTCTAAAGAAAATCATGTAATAATAAAAAATGCGGAGTGTGTGGAGTGTGCGGAGTGTGGAAAAAATGTGGAGTAACTAACTCTGCGGGGTGGGGGGAAGTGCATCGATATCTCTAACATTATGAAGACAGCCAATTAGAGGTTTTTTTCTTTGTTTGAATCGAATAGGCCCCGAAACTACGAGAGAGGATTTGAAAAATTTTTTTACAATTTGACGATTAACGTGTAAAAAATATAAAAAAAAAACTTATATCGCTGTGGAAATTATTAAGAATAGAGCAAAGTGATGTACTAAAATTTGATAGGAGACATCAATATCTACAAAAAGTTTATGATACCACGTGTTACTGTTAGAGTTATGGCACAATAACTAATTTTCAAAGTTCGTATTATCATAGTGCAGAAGGACATCAAAAAATATACGTATTATTGCGATAGAATAAAAAGAGTCGACGCCGTCGAGGCCCAAGGGCACAGGGATGTGACTGAAATGCGGCGGTTGTGGGTTCGATTCCCACTTAAGGGAATGAATTATTATTTCTATATATTTTTATTTCTTCGCTCTAGCACCGAGGCCCGGCGTTTAGTATTGCCACTTAACAGGCAATGCCTCGAGAAATTCGGCGGAAAGTGAGGAACAAAGTGTCTTATGTTCCCCCTGCCTACCCTGCTGTGTGCGGGTAACAGCGCGAAACTAAAAACAATAAAAGGAGTATATAATTCCTCTGTACATATACTGTTTTTTACTTTATTTATTATTTATTATACAGTTGTATAGAACGCATACAGTATTATTATATGTATATTTTATTGTAATTTGACATAAATATGATAAATGTGTAAAGAGTCCTACCCGTTGAGACACTTTCACGCATGCGCCGCTCTAATGGTATAATAGTCCTAAATGAAAAGAATGTACTAGAGTATTATTTCTCTTAATAAGATCTACAAAAAAGTATGCGACAGCATATTCGTATCTTCTAAGGATAACATACAGTGAGCATATTTCTGTCTAAAAATAGTAATTTGAATATATTTTTTATTGTGAGGGATGTTTGTCCGTAATGGTATCAATCCCTTTAAATACTTTATTAATTTTCTACGTTAAACGAAGATAAAATTTGCTTTTTACACTATTTTGAAACTACGAATTGTTTTAGAGAAAAACGCATTTAATTGTTGACACATCACGCCGGCTATAAACCGCAGTTTTGGCGCAAGTTTCATTTATTATCTTACTCTCAGGATATAAATAAGTATATTAGTATTGATTAATAGAATAGTAGGTAGTATTTTGTTTATAATTTCTTTCGTTTAAGTATCCTGTTTTTTATTTTGTTTACTCTTCTTTTGTTCTTTTATTATTTTCTTTAACTTTTTAAACATTTCCTTTTTTAATTTAATTATACCACGACAAAGTCGTTCAAAAAAAAGGTCATAGAATAAGAAATGCAAATAAAAATCGTTTAAATTTTACTAATGAAAGCGTAGAGGAGACGGAAATTAGATAGTAATTTAAATATATTTTCTTATTGAGATTGATGTGTGTCCATAATTATATTAATCTTTATCCTTTTAAATAAGTTATTAATTTTCTACATCAAACAAAGATAAATTTTGCTCTTTACAATATTTCGAAATTACAAATAGTTTTAGAAAAAAGCTATATCGACGACTTATGTTTATCCCTTACTCTCAGTATATAAATAAGTATATTAGTTACCTTGGCCATTTAATGTAGATCAAAATGTTCTTTACTGTTTTTCATTTTAATAAGTACTTTAGAAGATTAGCAGCACATATTTGAAATTACGGTACTAAAAAATTCTTGCTGTGTAACGGCTCGCCTATCACCACGTGTCCCCCCGCGCCCGCGACGTTTTGCTTAAAAAAATGGATCCGCCGCACCCGCCCGGCTTCTTTCCCCCGGGCATGAAAAGAAGACCTGCTCATCATGTTGCCCAAGGCTGGGAAGAGCCCATAGCAGCCTGAAGTATACCGATCTATAACCCTCCTTAGCACGGTCGCCAAGCTGTTCGAGAAGTTATTCCTCTCACTTCTCCAGTCGCAAATCCACCCACGAAGCGCGCAGTTTGGCGAGCGGGTACACTACGCCGTAACAGCGATCAACCGGAAAGAGAGTGCAATAGCAGTCTTCTTCGACGTAGCACGCGTATTCGACCGCGTCTGGCACCCGGGCCTACTTCATTAAGTGCTCAGACCCGGCAGCCCCCAGCACCTCGCGCATGTCTTTGCCTCTCGGCCTCAGTGACAGGACATTTTGCTTGAGAGTTGAGAGTTCGAGATCTAGCAGCGACTCAACCACTGCCGTTGTTCCCCAAGGCAGCATTTTGTCACTTGCTCTCTACGCACTATACACTGATGACATCACAACGCTCTAGCGAGTATCACTCAACGAGAAATCCTGCAGGTGGTCCAGAACCTCATCCTCCGTCGAGTGACGCAGGCGCCATACTACGTGAGAAACACCACGCATCACCGCAACCT
>JAATLQ010005766.1:9502-65668 GCA_013421005.1 Heliconius erato x Heliconius himera | reverse complement strand
TATACACATTGGTCGTCTCGCGTCCAACGCATTCCGCTGCGTCAATGTATCGGGTCACCTGCACCTAAGGAGCAGCACTCCGTGGCATATCCGGCCGCCCGAGGTCAGACGTCAGATGACTTCCGAGGGACTTTCTATCCTCCTCCGAATGCGACTTATGAGCCTTGCATTGATCCTTGGTCGTTTAAGCTGGACTTCCCTCAGGAAACCGAGGGTCTCACCTGACTGAGTTGACCGCCTAGATGGCATTTGATAATTCTTCACATCCCGTCCCGCACTCCCCTCTCTGTGTCTGCTCTAGGTTGTCGCTTGAGACCACGGCCAGGGAACCAACGCCCAGATGTCGTTCGGAGCTACTACGGAGATGGACGAGAGAATGCTTCAATTCTGCACCTGGCTCTATAGCAAAGTAAATTTAGAAGCGATTGCACGTATTTTGGAGTTATCCAATAATTATAATGTATTTCATCGCGGCATAGTTGGTTACATCTGTCGTTTAAGTATTTTTGGGTAAGAGAATAGTAGGTAGTCTGTTGTTTATAATTTCTTTCGTTTAAGTTTTCTGTTATTTGTGTCATTTGTTTAAGTGTGTGTTTTTTTTAAACAATTGGAACATCCTTATTGGAACTACGAAAATGTGGGTTGCATTAAGGTTTAAATAATTTTCACATTAGTAATCTTAAGTTCTTTGCAAACATAGGTACATTATATGAATAATTCAATAGTTAAAGCGGGCGAAGCCGCGAGCGGGTCGCTAGTATAGTATAAGATAATTTAATGTTACATGGAGGCCAGTCGTGGCGCAGGAACACAAGTGTGTGAGGTATATATTTATATAGGTAAGAGGTTGTGAGTTCGATCCCCACTCGAGGAAATGAAATATTTTATTTCATTTCTTCGCTCTGGTGTCGAGGCAAAGTGTGACGTTGAGTCGAGCGACTCAAGACACAATGCTCTCTGCCTACCCTGCTGTGTGCGGGATACAGCGTGAAGCCTCAAAAAATATATATGAATCTATTTCATCCACTTCAACAGTATTTCACAAGCTTGTTTGTACCTTTGACTTTAGTCTTAGAAAATATTAGTCAATAATATAACCAATGGTTAAAGTTACACATGTTATACAGGTCAAATGAGAACGGAAAATCCAATATTTTTAAAATAGAATAAAACTAAAATGCTCATTTTATTCTTTTGGCAAGCACTTTGTAAATTTCATTAAAATAATATAAAAGCAATTATATAAAATTCCTCATATTGGATTTATTAAAATTAATATTATACTGTTAAATACTGTTTAGAAAACGTATTAAGTATTTTTAACCTAGCGAGATTTGAGCCTTCTTGGAAACGTCTCTAACAAGTATTTTTCTTTCCTAAGTGTGAAATAACATTTTAAAATAATCAAAAACATTATACTATTGTTTATAAGATATATCAATAAAATTAATTGTTCCAAGTGGTTATCACCACTTAAGCCTTAGTAGTTCATGCCAATTTTTTTCATCTAAAATAGTTTAAAGTGGCGGCTTAAAGATGGCCGTTCTCTTGCGGGTGACCGCATTTATTACGCTAAATTGCCCCATTAAGCCATAAGCTGCACGTTTTAAGCCGAGATACTAAGATTGGGGTCAGGAAATTAGCGCATAAAAAGAAGATATTATTTTTTAATATATCGGCCGTTGCCATGGAAGGTCACGACGTCGTAATTTGGGCGGTAACTTTTTTTTGTAGGGAAATTTATTGTAATTTTTGAAGATATAGGTACAAAATTAATAAATTTAAGAAAGTAGCATATGATAATCATATAAACGCGTCAGGTTGTGGGTTCGTTTCGGAGTCGAGGAAATGAAATATATTTAATACTTTCATTTTTTCGCTCTGGTGTCAAGGCAAAACTCAGCGTTGAGTCCCGTTGCACAACTCGCGATGCCTCCGGAATTTGGCTGATAATCAGAAATGAAAATTTTATAACTTCTGTAATCAGCTACGAATAAATCATTTAGTTATACAATCTATAAAAAATGTAGAGATGATTTGTGATGCGACTAATAAAGGTGGCAGGAAACATTAAAAATATTTTCATTTTTTCGCTTTGGCGTCAAGCCTAAGCGCGGTGTTGAGTTCCACCACTCAACACGCAAAGCCTCCATAATTCTTCAGGGACTGGAGTGTCTTAACGCTAGGTTCCCTCTGCCTACTCTGCTTGAGGGATACAGTGTGAAATATTTCGAAAATTTCAATATAATTTTCAAGTTTTCCATTTTGAAAATTTAATAAAAGTGTGAAGAATAAGTGAGCGTGTCCAACGTATTTGAGGAGCAATAACATCACTATTTCATATTAAACTCAGCCTTTATTACATTTTTACTTGGAACTTTTTCGTAAATTGAAATACCAAGATTTCGATACAAAGTAAAAAAGTTATTTACATTACATACATAAATACAGCCAAATAACTCAATATTGAATATTTATTTTAATAGTACCTATAACTTTAATATAACGTATATGATCGACAACAGGAAAAATGTCAATATCAGGGCTTCTCTCTGTAAACAAGCATTTTATATTATTATAGCGTTACGAGTTCCCTCGCTGTTTGTTCGTAGCACCCATGCAATAAAAGAAAAAGTCGACTTTGTTCATAACGTTTCATTATATTTTCATAAAATATCCATTGAACAAAAAAAATCTTTCCAATTTTTTATTTTTTACATTATGTTTAACTTTTTTTAGCTTTACAATGTATTCCAACATACAGCAATGTAGGCAGAGGGAACCTAGAGTTAAGATACTCCGTTTCCCACCTGCTGCTGAATTTTCAAGGCATTACTTGTCGATTGTTCGAAATCAACCGTGGTTTTTAACTTGGTACCACAACGAAGAAATGAAAATATTAAAATTAAAATTAAATTAAATTAGCTTCACGCTGTATCCCGCACACAGCAGGGTAGTCAGAGGGAACCTAGTGTTAAGACACTCCGTTCCCCACTTTCTGCCGAATTCTGGAGGCATTGCGTGTTGAGTGGCAGAACTTAACGCCGCGCTTAACCTCGACACCAGAGCGAAGAAATGAAAATATAAATTTAAGTAAATATTTCATCTCCTCGAGTGGGGATCGAACCCACAACCAGTCGGTTTTGCAGCCACACCTCGTGCCGCTGCGCCACGACCGGCCTCGAAATGAAAATATTAGTAAATAATAATTAATTTCTCCGAGTGGGAATCGAACCCAAAACCGTCGCGTTACAGTCACACGCTTGTGCCCCTACACCACGACGTTCTCCAAAGTAAACTTTAAACGAATTAAGTTATTTAAAGCTCGACATCGAGAGAAATCCCAAAATCAATACAAGGATAAGTTGAAACGAGTAGAATTCAAATGGATTTTAATTACACTTCAGCATCTTGACTTTCTTAAATGAGGGATAATCATTATGGCACCGTTGTGATATTTAAACGTGAAGTTTTAGTATAGTGAGGCCGTCGAGGACGTACGTAGGTTCGATCACCACTTGGAGGAATGAATTACCATTTATTAATATTTTCAAATTCAAATAATTCATTTCTTCGTTCTTGCACCTAGCCAAAAGCTCGGTGTTGAGTTCCGCAACACGCAACGACTCGAAAAATTCGGCGGGATGTGTAAAACGAAGTGTCTTAACATCTAGTAGTGTCTTAATATTCTCTCTCACTACTAGGATAAAGCATAAAGCTGAGAAATATAGTAAAATATAAATAACTACATCATTCATAGTATTTTGCACCCATCAACTCGTATATTTTACAAATTTATTTCAACAAATATTGGATAGATTCCAAGAAAGTTGGCGGACGTGAAACACAGTAGCGTCGCCCACAGTGAAATGGTAAACTGCGGGATAACAAAGGACTTAGGCTGATACGGCAGTTTTGACGTGAAAAACGCTAAAGTTACCCCACTGGGGACGCTCGAAGGTTATTCTAGTTTGCATTGTAGCCGATGGTCTGTTTACACGAGCGGTCCGAACTCGGTCAAGTATATTGTTCTCTTTGAATGGTTCGTTAAGAGTTGAAAAAGCCGATATTGGAGTTGAAAGGATGTTTTGTGGTCTTTTGTCGTATAGCAATCCGATAGATGGTTAATATTTTATATAGGTAGGTACCTACGCGTATAAAGTTGTACAGTTTATTCTTCTTTTGTATGTATTTTTGGATTAAAACGTAGTAATGTAAAAGTAGTCGTTACCTAAAGTAAGATTTCTTTTGATTACCTTTAATAGAATTGTTGAAGCTTAGTATTTTTATAAGATTTATGTCTAAGAAGACAAAACAATTTCACAATAAATAAACAATATATTTATGCTTAAGAAGACAGAAATATATTTTTCTTAGAAATTTTCTAAGCATAAACAGTGATTCAACATAATCAAAAATTGTGTTAGAATAGACAAGAGTCTAATTTTATTTAGCACACATTTTTTAATACATGTTGATCGAAGATAGTATTATCGATATGGGTCTAAGACATTCAATGAATCATGGAGGATGGTAGTGCCCATATTCTTTTACATTACGAAACAGTTATGTTAGCTTAAGACACTTCGTTCCCCACTGTCTGCCGAATTCTGGAGGCATTGCGTGTTGCGTGCAGAACTCAACGCCGGGCTTAACCTCGACACCAGAGCATAGAAATGGAAATATAAATTTAAGTAACTTCATTTCCTCGAGTGGGGACCGAACTCACAACAAGTCGGTTTTTACCGTCTCACACTTCGTGCCGCTGCGCCACGACTGGCTGAAACAGTTATGCTTGGTAAAAAATGCGTTCATTGATTTTTATTTGGATATTAGATTTGACAGAGTTGTTTATTCTATATCAATTAGTAGATACATTTATTTCTATTAAAATTCTGTATAAAAATAAAAAAAATCAAAACGAATTTCCTTGTGTTTTCTTAAACAAACATAAAACATTAAAACAACAACGTTCATAATAATCTTAATAATGTACCAGAAGCTAAGCCATGTTGAAGGTCGAGCTTAACTCACGGCGTTTTAAAGAAACACAAGTAAATATAGAAAAAATATTCTCTTTTATCCGTCATAAAAGAAGGATAAAAGAAAAACATAGAAAAATATTCTTTTTTATTCGTCATAAAAGACAGATAAAAGAAAACATAGAAAATATTCTCTTTTATCCGTCATAAAAGACGGATAATTGTAACGGGAACGGACACGCTGGTGCTCGGGCAAGACTGTTACAATGTCGGGTGCCTCGGGTTATTTGTGAAATTGTTTTGTTGCCATATTTAATTAGATTTTAAGATCTAAAGTACAAAAAAAAAATGATTTCCTATAATATATTGTAAGAATAACTATTATAAGTTTTATTGTTTTTAGTAATTTCTAAATGTAGTCCAAAAAAATAAATAAAATTGCGGCGTTGAGGTTCTTCACCTAATACGCAATGTCTTCGGAATTTGACGCAAAATGAGGAACGGGGTGTCTTAACACTAGGTTCCTGCTGCCGACCCTGCTGAGTGCTGGATTCAGTATGGCCAAAAAAAATACTACTTATTATATCATAATTCGTTTTATTTACTTTAAACAATCAGAGTCCATGGTGAGATAGGAAAAGGATCTCAGTTTATTTTTGAAAATAGTGGCAATGTCTGGAAGACTTGTATGATGAATGTATTAAGCAGAAGAAAAACGGTCCAGAAACCGTAGTGTTTAACATTCCTTTCTTCTCCTTAACTATCTCTTCTTAGTCTTCTAGGATGTCTTAAGAGCATAGATATAAAAAAAGAAAGAATATTTGAAAATATCTTCAAATTTTCATATCAATAATTATTTATTTTGATTTGACTATTTGGATTCTCACATAATTTTTGTCGACGTATCTGCTATATGTCTGAATGTTTTAATTTGTATCTATTAAGGGAGATTGAGAAATGAGGAAACAAGGTTATTAAATATTTAAGATAACCAACTAAACTAGCCTTCCATTTTGTTAAGGACTAATTTAATATCGTATAAGGGATTGATTTCGTATAGAGCGGTAAGGAAATTTCCGGCGGAGATTACTTTGTATAAGCGATATAGTAATAATGTCGACGGTAGTATTTTAAAGGAATATAGTCTTTATTTCTCTTTCTACAGGAACTAAAATATTGTATAATATCCAGTATATCCAATGCGGATATTAAACGCGTAAGAGGATCGCTTTTAAAACATGTTGCTGACAGGTCGAACAAGTTCTCTAAGGAGAAAGAATCCTTCTATCCTCCAAGTCTTGTCTACACTGTAAAGAAAGAAATCGATACAAATCTATTAAGGAAACTGTGAACAAACAACATGATTTGCAATTTTTCCATGAAACTACTTTTGACAGTTTCTTAATTAGGGTTCCGTATCTTTTAAGGAAAAAAGGAACCCTTGTAAGATCACTTTATCCGTCTGTCTGTTTATCTGTCAAGAGCCTTTATCTTAGGAATGTTTGGAGATATCTATATCTCTCATATATCTAAGGTCCTATGATTTCGTGAAAAAATTGTATTTCTACATTTACTTAAAAAAAAAATATTACTGTGTATATAGCAAATTAAAAGGTGAGGTACGCTAGTGAGGTATCAGATGAAAGGGCTCTGGCTATGCTAAGCCTGAGTTTCAGAAAAAGCTCGAAACCTCCAATTTTTGTACGGAACTCGACTCGCGCTTGTCCGATTTTTCTGTAGCTTCTTGCTGTATCTCGCATATCCGTTTCCATTAAAGATACTTCCGTTCCCCACTTTTGAACCACACTTTCACTCTGAACTCTGGAAGCATTGAGCGTTGAGTGGCGGACATCAACGACGCAACAGTTTTTTAATTTTCATCAAAAAATCTTTAATAATAGAAACTTCTATTACTAATTACAAAATTTTTTTCAAAAACTATTAATATATAAAGATATTAAGTAAAATGCAAGGAAATAAGCAATGCAAAATCAACAGAAAATACTTATATTTACTTTTTATAAAAACTCGAGTTATCAAAACGATTGTTTTGCCCGATAATTGCACGCTGGCCTGGGAATAGGCAAGCCTCTTTGTAGTTATATTTAATATTTTCATTAAATATTTCATTTCCTTTTTGAGTTCCGCCACTCAACACGCAAAGCCTCCAAAATTTGGCGGAAAGTGGAGAGCGGAGTGTCTTAACACTAGGCTCTCTCTGCCTACCTTGCTACATGCTTGCTACAGTGTAAAGCTTTAAAAATAAGACAGATTTTTATATAAATAGAACTAATGTATAGACCTAAAATTGTTACCAAATCCTATTTTGAATTTCAAATAAGAGACGAAGAATTCTATAACGTTATCATCTCTTTTGTCAGAGCGAACACACACAATACACACAAACAAATAAAGCATGTCAGAGATACCTGGGCCAATACCGCGATAAGCCCGCCCTCACAGCGATGTCACACCAAATCCCTTTCCTACAAAAGCCTTTTTATTTTTGCGATCTGTTGTTTTTTTTATTTACAACAATGTTTTTCTTCTTTAAAAGCTTCCATTTTTGTTGTGATTTCGTCTGGAATTAAGGGTTTTAATCAATTACTTTGTATTTATGTTGTTAGTTGCTTATTTTGTTTATATTTTATTTTTTTTTTAAATAAAAAATAAATCAGCTTCACGCTGTATCCCGCACACTGCAGGGTAGGCAGAGGGAACCTAGTGTTAAGACACTCCGTTCCCCACTTTCTGCCGAATTCTGGAGGCATTGCGTGTTGAGTGGCAGAACTCAACGCCGCGCTTGTCCTCTCTCGACACCAGAGCAAAGAAATGGAATTTAAGTAAATATTTCATCTCTCCGAGTAGGGATCGAACAACAACCAGTCGGTTTTACAGACGCACCTCGTGCCGCTGCGCCACGACTGGCCTCATTTTTGTCTTTTTTGTTGTATAAGAAATGGTAGAGCTACCAAGAACGGTAGCAATATAGTAAATTTGAATTACAAAGTCTACAATTACAAGAACAATTATATATAGTTCCAAGTGTTTGTGTGCCCTAATTCTATTCAAATTTCGACATGTCACTCACAAACGAGCTTTGTGGGCGACAGCGTATTTATCCTGACGCCCGAAAACGAACAAGGATCCATCAATTTCTTGGGGAACGTTTAGAAATACAAGTTGAGTAAGGTGAGATAAAAGCGGATATTTTTTCATAAAAAAATGCTTCGATCTCCCTTGTAATTTGTCACTCAAGGCCATGACAGGACTTAGAAAAACTTCGGGGCGGGGGATTACGGGGAAACCTTATGAATAATTAAGTTACGGCAGCATTTTTTTTTAATATTCAACGCGTTTCTTTCAAATGTGGCCCGTTTTATTTAAAATCTAAAAATAAACAGAATAATTTATCAAAGTTTTGAATTCGGCGATGAATGTGGAACGGAAGTGGTTTAATGGGAATGGAGTCTTAATATTAGGTTCCCAGGTTTCCTCTGCCTTCCCGCAGCGTTCAGTTTCTTCAATTCATCAATGTTCCAATGTCTTGAATTTGGACGGAACCCGAAAAGTTATTTAATTCCTAAGAAAAAAAAGAATGAATAATTGACATTAAAAAAATATACAGAAAATATTTTAGTGAAATCAAATATTTAAATCACGGCCACATAAGCATAAGTGGTGGTTTATCTGTTATATTTTTACAAATCTGTTTGACTCTTTAATTCAAGGTTCCCCTTTGAACCTAAATCAAATACGGATAAAGATGAAAGTGGAAAATTTTCCATATATATTTTTCTCAGGTTAACGCTGTATCCCGCATTTAGCAGGGTAGGTTAGTGTTAAGACAGTCCGCTCCCTACTCTCTGTCGAATTCTGGAGACATTGCGTGGTGAGGGGTGGAACTCAACGCCGCCCTTTGCTTGGACACCAGAGTTTGTTATAAATTCGTATATTACTAAGGGAACTCTATTTTCAGAGCTATTTAATAAATACTAGTATAATGCAATTTCAGCTTAATTTGTTGGAGTTGTTGTACGTGTTACTCACGAGGCACAGTATTACGTTTGACATTTTTAAACAATACGTTTGCAATTCTAAAAGCTAAAAATAATAATAATCAGCTTCACGCTGTATCCCGCACACTGCAGGCTAGGCAGAGGGAACCTAGTGTTAAGACAGTCCGTTCCTCACTTTCTGCCGAATTCTGGAGGCATTGCATGTTGAGTTGCAGAACTCAACGCCGCGCTTAACCTCGACACCAGAGCGAAGAAGTGGAAATATAAATTTAAGTAAATATTTCATCTCCTCTAATGGGGATCGAACCCACAATCAATCGGTTTTACAGTCACACGTCGTGCCGCCGCGCCACGACTGGCCTCATAAATTATATCATATATAAGTTGTAACAAATAATGAAATGCCGCCTCAACAAGAGAATAAGCAGTTGTAGATCAGCAAAAGATGTGAACCAGCTACTACTTCACCAATAAAGCGCAACCCAACTGCGCAACGACTTCGCCAATTTGAATTTTAATGCCCTAGGAAATTGAATGAATATTCACCATCTATCTTCACTTTGACAGTTCAAGTTGTGTAACTTACTAGCTATTTCCTATAGAGTTGCTGTCTGACATGAATAATTATACATACCTAGTATACCAGTCGTGGCGCAGTGGCACAAAGCTGGTCGTGGGTTCGATCCTCACTCACACGAGGAAATGAAATATTTATTTACATTTCTTCGCTCTGTTGAGTTCCACCACTCATCACGCAATACCTCAAGAATTCGGCGGAAAGTAAGGAACGGAGTGTCTTAACACTAGGTTCATTCTGATTACCCTGCTGTGTGCGACATACATCGTGAAGTTGACAAAACAACCTATATAAATTAAAGTACGCTAAATTAGCCTGCAAAATATTATTTTACTTGTAAAAAAAAAGTATACGAATCAAAATTTTAAATATTATAATAACGGAAAACGGAGTGTCATAACACTAGGCTTCCTTACTGTGTGCGGTATAAAGCGTGAAGCTGATTATAATTTTAAATATTATAATAACCAAAGAGAAGAAAACAATGGAAAATAAATTTTGTAATTTGTGTCATTTTAACATAACTTTTCCATTCCAAGACGCCTTAAGTAATTCATAAAACATTAAACCATTATGAGATTACAATCCGATCTCGAATATAAGGTGGGGTTCAAATTAATCTTGTTTATTGAGTTCTCCGCTCCAATGCAAGATTTATTTCACTTCAGAACGTTACCTTGCGATGTAATCGATTTTTTTTTATTTTAGAAAATGGGGATATTGGTGGTGAAGAAAAAAAAATAAAAGGAGAAACAGCGTTATGTTTAATCACTTTTGGTTTTTTTATTCCTACCTGTTTACATTTCTGAATTGTTTTTATTTTTAAAAATCCTATCTGTACATAGCCAATTAAAATTTAAATCAAATCAGCTTCACGCTGTATCCAACACAGCAGGGTAGGCAGAGGGAACCTAGTGTTAAGACACTCTGTTCCCCACTTTCTGCCGAATTCTGGAGGCATTGCGTGTTGAGTGGCAGAACTCAACGCCGCGCTTTACCTCGACACCAGAGTGAAAAAATGGAAATATAAATTTAAGTAAACATTTCATCTCCTCGAGTGTGGATCGAACCCACAACCACTCGCTTTTACAGTCACACCTCGTGCCGCTGCGCCACGACTGGCCTCAAAATTAAATTTATTAAAAAATCCTTTTTTTATAATTAAATTAAAATTGCCGTTGAACATCCTGTAGATACACGAACCGTCTCTAGAAAGCAGTGACGGACAATACGAGCCAACAACCTCGTACCGAGAATAATAAATGATCTCCCATTAAATATATGTCATGTTATCAATAAAGAAAATATAAAAAAAGTATTAAAAAAATATTTTGTCAATAATTTTTAACTTTATTTATTTATTTATTTTATTAATTAACTTTTTTTTATAAATTTACTGTGAATAATAGTGTTAAATATATTGTTGATCTTGTATTAATTTTTAAATGGTAATAAATTGAAAAAAAAAATCCACAATAGATGTCAGAACGTCAAGAAAAATTACCTACTATAAAATAATCATCAAAGCTAAGTAATCCGATTTACACCTCCTCCTTTACGATGTCGGTTAAAAAAAATATAGAACATATGTTTTGTCAGTCCTTATACAAATGTTTATACTATTTCAAATATTTTTGTTTTCTTTACTTATTTTCTTATTTGTATAGAAGATATTTATTTTCGTTAAATATTTTGTATCGAGTAATGTTTATCATAGTTTTATTGTACTGTTATTAAATATAGAATATTATATTATATTAAGAAAAAAAAACATTTTCACGCTGTATCCCGCAAAAGCAGGGTAGGCAGAGGAAACCTAGTGTTAAGACACTCCGTTCCCCACTTTCTGCCGTGGCAGAACTTAACGCCGCGCTTTGCCTCGACACCAGAGCGAAGAAATGGAAATATAAATTTAAGTTAATATTTCATCTCTTTGAATGGGGTTCGAACCCACAATCAGTTGATTTTACAGTGGCACTTTGTGCCACTGCGCCAAGACTGGCCTTATAATATTATAATATTACATAAGGCTAGTGATTTATAATAAAAAAAATATTTTAGTAATATAATATGATCGTAGTGATATTTTAACACTGGCAATGTTAAGTTTCATCTGTCCACATTGTCTTCAAATAAGTTCAAAAAATGAAGAACACTAACAGAAGGTCTTGACACTAGGTTCCTTTTGCCTACCCCGCTAAATGCGGGATATAGCGTGAAACTAGACGCATATATCTAAGTACATATGAATTTATAAAATTAATTTAATGTACATTTATAAAATAAAGTGGTGTTCTCGCGCTGCAGTGGATCACCGTCTGACCGTTAATAGTAGTAGGGAAAATGAGTTATGCTTTGGTAAGAAGACTAAAATGCGGCGTTGAGTTCCGTCACTCAAAACGCATTGTTTCGAAAACTAAGCAAAAAAAAACCAAGAATATACATAGAATTTAATAATATTTTCATTACAATACTAAAAATAAGTTAATATTGCGCTGACAACAAAACATTTCACAAACAAATTGAGATATAATATTCAAACCTTTTTTTTTTTATAAAAAATGAATGCAGCTTCGTAATGAATGTGTTAATTATTAATCAGTAACTGTGTGGCTTCGGCGGCTTGCCATAATTAAAGCTGGTATGGTTTCAGTTTTAATGAGATAAAAAAAATATATATTTATTATTATAATAACCTGAAGAGTCTAAGCTTGAGTGCACTTTTTTTTTTCTTACTTTCGACATGTTTTCTTTATTGGCAGGTAAAAGTCCGTGTTTAATTACGCTGTAGAGAAAACACTATTTTACAACATGCTGTATATATATTTTTTTATAAATCTTTTTTTTAATAGAAGAAGAAGAAAGAGATTTTTTTTAATAAAAGCTAGAAAATTGTAAAAGTAACTAATTATAATGTTTTTTAATTGTTCAAAGGATATTTACTAATTACGACTGCCATAGAAGATTAAATTAGACAAATTAAAAATTCAACTTATATACAAAATAATTATACATAATAATAATGTACAGAGCCAGACAGTTTTGTCTAAGTGGTAATGAGTTTGATCTTTGTCTGGAAATTAAAATATTAGCATTTTTATGATCTTAAAGTGAAGAATAGGGTCTTAACACACTAGCTTTTGTCCTCTTACCCTGCTGTATACAGGACAAATTTAAAGCCAAAAATATATATATATTCTTTTTCTGTGTACAGCTAAAAAGTTTACCTATTTTATCTACATAGGTGTATGTTAATAATACTAACCTCTTCCTACTTAAACAAAATAGTTATTATTAACAATTTATGAAGTAATTAATATTTTTATTATTCATATCTACAATAAATATCTAACTTAACTTAACTTCACGCTTTATCCCTAGCGGGATACTCAGGGAGATCGGAGCGCCAAACGCTACGGTCTCTACATACCTCTTTCGCCCCGTCCACTGTCATCAACCTCTTCATACATGCACCGTGCAGGGGGTTCTCATGTTTTTAAGTGACCTTTCCTCCAGTATCTTTCATACTGTGTTTCCGAACGTCAACCGAGGCCACCCCTATCTATCTTATCACTCACTTTTCCTTCATAAATCTTTTTTGCCATTCTTTCATCACTCATTCGTTCGACGTGCCCAAACCAGCTGAGCACGTTCTTCTTCATTCTCACCTTCTCTTCTTCAATCTACAATAAATAAATAGTTCGTATATAATATGTTATATCATTTAATATCATCCAGGTTCGATGCAGGCAAACTTCGAGTATCCTAAGTAGTGCGGTTTGACAAGTGGAAGTGGAAGTTGGGAAGTGGGCCAGTTGGTATTGTAAGCGTTAAATTACTCCGAAAACTGTTGAGTGTCGACTATAATTAATTTAATTGAAGCAATCATACCACATTTGGTTGAGACAGCTGATGGGCGAAGTGATTTCGTTGTGTTAGATAAAATTATTTACTATAGAATGTATGTGATATATTCCGCAGCGGCACAAAGTGTGATTGTAAAACCGACTGATTGTGGGTTCGATCGCCACTCGAGGAGATGAAATATTTATTTAATTTTTTATTTCTATTTATTCGCGCTGGTGTCTAGGCAAAGCGCGACGTTGAGTTCTGACACTCAACACGCAATGCGGCTCCAGAATTCGGCGGAAAGTGGAGAATGGTGTATGTCAACACTAAGTCACTAGGTTAGGTGTATATAAAATATATATATATATATATATATATATATATATATATATATATATATATATATGTATATATAGTATGTTCATTTTCTCTAGTGGGGATCGAACCCACAACCAGTCGCGTTTACAGTCACACTTTGTGCCGCTGCGCCATGACCGTCCTCTATAATCAATTCAATTCGATCCAATCTACAATGTATATAATTTTAAGGTTTTATATATAAATATATTTATAATTTTAAGGTTCCTTTGTATGTTACAGCTTTCGTTCCACAATAAATGTGTACATAATATTTTCATATTGCACAAATATCTTGTTAATTATTGTAATTATTTGTATAATCGGATTGCCTCGTACTTAATGTACGTACTCGTGACCAGTGCCGATGTTATTAACTGAAAATGAATAAATTACATTCTCGTCTGCTTTTTATATGGAGAAAAATTGTATTTAATTATATGAAAAAGTAAAATATTATAGGCGGGTTACGTATATTTGAAGCCTTCGTTGTACGTAGTAAAATATCCTTGTTCAATTTTTAAAGTATTTTAATATTTTGATTTTAATTTTTCCTAAAATCAGCTAAATCTCGTGTTAAATTTGAACAGAGGCCACTTATAAATATGAATTCTTAACTAATTTATTTTTTCCGAAAAAATCTTTACAAAATTTTCCCTATCTTAGCATGTTGGTCTTGGCAAAGAGAAACAAAAGGACTTAGACTCAGCCTACCTAGAACCTAGTGTTACGACACTCCGCTCCCCGATGCTGGAGGCATTCTACCGGATTCTGGAGGCATTGTGTGTCTCGATACCAGAGCGAAGAAATGGTAATATAAATTTAAGTAAATATTTCATCTCCTCGAGTGGGGATCGAACCCACAACCAGTCGTTTTTACAGTCACACTTTGCGACGCTGCGTCACGACTGTAAAGAGACTACTACCATTTATATGACTATATACAATATAAATTAAATATACAATATGAATAGATAAAATATTTTTTACTGATTTTCTATTCCTATTATTTATGTTTTAACTTCACGTAGTTATTCTGCACATAGAGGCGTGTTGGATGGTGGAACTCAACGCCGCGCTTTGCCTCGACACTAAATATAAAATTTCCTCGAGTGAGATTTAAACCCACAACCTGCGTCACAAATGGCCACAAATTTGTACAAACAATATTTCTTTATATTAATAACTTGCTTGGCAAAGAATATTAAAGGACTACAACTGACACACAATAAAATCTTCAAGTTTTAAGCCCCTCTTGTTATAGAACTTTATGCGGGTTCGGTGCTTTTCATATTTTTCTTTACCGTTGAGTGCGTCATAAATTTTTTACGACTTATTCAAGCTTAAGGAGCCTCAGTATTAAGTTTATAATTTGTCAAAAGTTTTTTTATTGTTCGTAATTCTTTGTGAATTAGAATTAGTAGTTAATTCTACAATATTTTAATAAATTTTTCAGCCGATTTATTATTTCGATTATTTAAAGAACTTACGTTTTCTCAAAATATAAAATGGAGAGATGTCAGCCATTTAATACCTACGTATTTCCCTTAAACACAGAAGCTACCCTAGTGCTAAGACACGGATTCTATACTTTTCACTCAACGCGGTTATTTGTCGTATTAGATCAGGCGTTTCCTGAAGAACCACTTCACATTTAACCGTTTCAGAAAAAAATATTATTAATAATATTTTAATAACTTCGTTCTGGTAACAAGGCAAATTGCAATGTTGGGGTACGCCAATCAACAGACAAGGCCTTAAAAATTCGGCGAAAAGTGGAGAACGGAGTGTCTTAAAAAACTAATAAACGACAGTGTCTCTTTTATTCATAATCTGTGCTATCAACGTTTCAACGTTAATATTCAAGTATAAACGCTTAAACTAAATTGAATGCATCAGTACATCCACGTTGTTTGTAAGGCATTACTCTAGACGTTGAGGCAATTTGCGAATACCCACGCAAAATGGCTGCCTTGAATGGGTAGAGGCACTCCATCAATGTTATATGGAAAAAGAAAATACTTTGAATAATTATGTTACTCTTATATGGTATTATAAAGTAATAGTGATAGAGCAGCATGGCAGTTCTTTTATTTTACTTGTTTATGAACTTGGCTAAGCTAGAAAGAAATTATTAAAATAAATGTAATTAAAAAAAATCAGGTTTACGCTGTATCTCGGACACAGCGGAGTAGGCAAAGGAACCTAGTGTAAAGATACTCCGTTCCCCATTCTCCGTAAAATTTTTCGAGTGTCGGAACTCGACGCTGGGCTTTTCCTTTGGTGCCAGAGCGAAGAAATTAAAATATATAATAAAAATATAAAATAATAAATTATAATTCAGTCCCTCGAATGGGGATCGAACCCACAACTGTCGCGTTACAGTAAGTTAAGAGTTTTATTTAAAAAATTTAATAAAATGAAGCGAAAGAGAGATTATGTATGGTCCGTCATTAATAATGAAAACAAGAATGTTTTTTCACAAAGGGTAGAGACTGATGGCCGCTTCGGCGGAGGGGTTCGATAATTGACATTCTGTAAATATTGACGTATAGAATAAACAGAAAATTGAGTTATCAAAACCAGCTTAAATTAATTTGCAACTTCATAGCAGCGTGGACGTAAAATTTTTTATTAAAAACAAATCCCGGGGCTTTCTTTCTGTCTGGAACACTTTCATTGTACAAACAATATCGCGGTTCATGTTACCCAAAAATTAGGTAACGTCAAATATTACGCCGTAAATCAAGCGAAACGGGAGTGAGTTAATAAAATTTTAGAAAATTTTGCCTTTCGCGATTTTCTTTAGTGCCTTTTAATTATCTACTGTTTTAAGTTTCAATTTAGAATTTAGTCACGATATAATATTATTTTTTTATCACTTTCACGCTTTATTCCGCATATAGCTGAGTAGGCAAAGGGAAATTAGTGTTAAGGAACTCTGTTGCCCATTTTTTGTGAAAATTTTCTAAGTATTACGTGTTGAGTGGCGGGATTCAACGCCGGACTTTTTGCCTTGGTGCCAGCACGAAAAAATAAAAATATTAATAAATAGTAATTCACTTCCCCCAGTAGGGATCGAAGCCACAACCTACGTCTCAGTCACACCATTGTCCTCCACCTCTGCATAATATATTCAAAATCTACATTTGTAACAAAATTATACCGACCAACCGGGCAACAGCAATACAACCCGTGTCTCAGACCAATATTTACTGAGCAGGCCATCTGTGAAACAAACTGTAATAGTATATTTAGGTGTATCAAATGAATTTGGCAACGCCACGACGCTACAGCGCACAATAGTAGCTATTGTGCGCGCTTTCATAACTTAGCAATAATGCGGGCAACTGCTCCTGTAACTCCGTGCAATACCTATTGAGATCTAAAGTGCTCTTTCGATATTATGTCTTTGTACTGTTTTCTGCTGAGAACGAATGCGGTGATTTATATTTGAGATATTTTAAAGTGGAGGTGTAGTGGAGATTTTTCTTACGCTGACTACTTGTTGGGAAAGTTTTAGTTCTTTTGCATTCGCTTTTGTTTGTTCTTGATTTTTTAGTATATTTTATTTGAAATGAAGAAATGTTTTTACTTTTGACGGTTATTTTTTTTGGTTGCTTTTTAAATATTGTATGGTTTGTAAAAAAAATATTAAGAAGATATATCATATATGGGTTTTTTATACGGCATAATTTCTACTATTCCATTTTGGAGGACATAACGGAATATTTACCTAATAGGCGCATAAACACTATTTAAAAATTATTTAAAAAAGAAACAACTTTCTAATTTCCAACTCTAAAAACAGAGTGCAGGTGCAAGAAAACTTTAGTAATGCAACGTTAACTAATAAAAAGATATAAAGATAGAAAAGTTAATAATTCAATAAATATGACTTGGCTGTCGTAGCAGAAACGAACGAGGAGTTTCCCGTCTGGTTGTTATCAATGTGTTCACGAACGATTATTCAGCTAAGTTACATCGCCCGGCACAAGTAGTTCGAACCACTTCACTTACTTCACTTAGGTTCCCTCCATTAAAAGTTACTTCGATTTATACGATGAAGCTTGAACTGGAAAAGCTTGTGAATAACGTGTTAGCTTTTACTCGTGTTTAGTTTGAGTTGGTTTTAATGTTAATTAAAATTTAATGCTTCAATTTGAAATTGATATTAGGTTCTTTAGATTTATATTTAAGTTCAGGAAAAAAAATGTTTTTTCAGCTTCACATTGTTTCTCGTATATAGCAGGGTAGGTAAAGGGAACTTAATGTTAAGATACTCCATTATCCATCTGATACAGAATTTTAGAGGCTTTGCGCGTTGAGTGGCAGAACTCAACGCTGCGCTTTTTCCTGACGACCAAAGCACGGCGTTACAGTCACACGCTTGTGCCGCTGCGCCATGTTGGCCTCCAGTGAAAAACATCATAATTTTTAATATATCTATATAATAAAAAAGATATCTAATTAACTTTTAGGCCGGTCGTGGCTGCCCCTGCAAAGGTGGGGAAAGGAGTGCTTTAACACTAGGTTCCCACTGCCTACCCTGCTGTGTGCGGGATACAGCGTGAAGCTGATTTATTTATTTAATTTTTATCTACCTAACGACTAGCATAAACCGGGAAAGGGCTCTAAAATATCTATAAAAATCCAAGAAGATTTATGTAACTAGACAGACTGACTCGCATTTGTCTCAATTATACCGACAGGCCATCTGTCAATCAGCGTCCCGATGGAGTGATTCGTTACCGATTTGTTTGTAAGGAAATTATGATCTCGCAAGATCACATGTGCTGTGATCGTGGATAATATGTGGGCCTTGTTCATTATTATTTGAATAATATTTTATTTTTTTAGGGTTCCGTAGGTCAAAATGTGAAAACAGAACCCTTATAGGATCACTTTGCAGACCATCTGTCCGTTTGTCAAGAGAGTTTATTTCAAGATCGAGTGGATTTCATGTATCCATGTGAAATTAATAACAAATATTTTCAGGCCAGTCGTGGCGCAGTGGCATAAAGTGTGACTGTAAAATCGATTGGTTGTGGTTTCGATCCCCACTCGGGGAGATTAAGTATTTACTTAAATATTTCCATTTCTTCGTTCTGGTGTCGAGCGCGGCGTTGAGTCCTGCCACTCAATACGCAATGCCTCCAAAATTCGGCAGAAAATGGGGAACAGAGTGTCTTAACACTAGGTTCCCTCTGCCTACCCTGCTGTGTGCGGGATACAGGGTGAAGCTGATTATTTTTATTGAGGTATACGGCTCCTCGGGGCACAGAAACAATTGTAACATCAATATGAAATGTAGAAAGAAGTGTGAAATAAGTTGTAACAAGCGTATAAAAATTTCGATGTAGCTGGGCGAGAACGCATGGCTTAGTGGTCAGAGCGCCTGGTCGGTTTCCAGGAGGCGCGGATTCGAGTCCCGCTGCGTTCAAATTTTTATACGTTTTCTAAATAAGTATTTTTCTTTCCTAAGTGTGGAATAACACTTTAAAAATGTTTAAAAAATGTTTAAAAATAAGTGTGAACTTAACTTAACAGTACACTGAAGAGAAAAACCAGAAAGTGAAAATTTATATATTTCATAAAACATGATTACAAAGTTATAACTGTAGTTTATTTCATATAAAATTTTGTATAACAATTAATTATATACCGACATTTTTCAATATTTTTTCCTTTAGCTTTATTTTGAATTTTCTTTATCTTTTAAATCATCCATTGGAGAGTGCAGGGTTTGGGAAGTTAGCGGCCAACCTTCAGGGCTGAAGAGGCACCAAAAAAAGAAGAAAAAAAATAATCTATCCAACATTAAAAAGGTTCCCTGTACAAAATATACAACCTACCAGAACGCCCAGACCGTAATGTTGTTTATGTATTGAACGTGATTTTATAAAAAATACGTCGTAGCTGTATTTACAGCAACAAATATTCACAATTTATGAAGGACTAATAAATAATGTAAGACGGGACGAGGGACCGCAAAAAGCTTTGAACTTCGGTGACCATAATTCAGGAAATTTAATCATTGGCGCAAGTTGGCCGACTTACCCGTTGTTTGGTTTTAAGCTACTTTTTACAATATTCTAAGTTTACTTACACAGTTTTTTTTTGTAAATTACAAAGATTTTACTTTTTTATTCATTTATATGAAGTTACAAAAAAAAACAGCTTCACGCTGTATCCCGCACACAGCAGGGTAGGTAGAGGGAACCTGGTGTTAAGACACTCCGTTTCCCACTTTTCGCTGAATTTGGGAGGTATTGCGTGATGAGTGGCGGCAGGAGTGACACCCGTACGAAGAAATGGAAATATAAATTTAAATAAATATTTCATCTCCTCGAGTGGGGATCGAACCCACAACCAATCGGTTTTACAGTTACACCTCCTGACGCTGCGCCACGACTGGCCTCCATATAATATATTAAATACATATTTTAAAACGTCAGTCATAAATACGACTCAAATTTTACGATCGGCAGTAATACCTTACAAAGTTTTGCCAATCGTAGACGTTCCTTCAGTTTTACGATTACCTCGCCAAATCCAAATCTTTCCAAGTTCCACATCAATTCCGATCCCGATATGTTCTATTGCTGAATATTCTCACATAAATTTATGGAGACAGTTGGGGCACTTAAAACTTTTTATGGATATAACTTTGTGGGACTGGAATTATGGAGACGGTACGTGTTGTTCACGTTTAAAGTGTGATATTGAGGTCATTTATGGCGCAGGGGAATGTGTGTGACTGTAAACGCGACTGGTTGTGGGTTTGATTTCCAATCGAGGAAATTAAGTATTAAATGTTTTCATTTCGTTCGTTCTTTCTCTGGAGTTCTGCGACTCAACGCATAATACCAGAATTTGGCGGAAAGTGGGGAACGGAGTGTCTTAACACTTAGTTCTTTCTACCTATCCTGCTGTGTGTGCACATAGCGTGAAGCTAAAAAATATAATATGTTTAGTCTGACATTTTTCTTATATTAATAGTTACGTGTCTAGTGTAGCGTTTCTTCGCGGTGTGAGAGTGCTTTTCGTGTCGTGTGATGAATGATCAGAAAAGGTATATTCATGTCCAAATATTACATTTTACTTGTTTAAAATGAGACATTTGACCAAACGCCGTCAAATATCTGAATTTTAACTGATAGTTAGGGGAAATAGAAATAATTTATTCCCCTGAATATCGATTAAACCCCCAACTATCGCGTCAAATACTATCTCACTGCGCCATTATAGTTCATATTTTAGTACGTATGCTATTAATAAGATAAGTTATGTAACAAAGTGATTATATCGTGCAACGTTGTTATCAATTCTAATTTGTAAATAAATTACATCTGCTTCACGCTGTATCCCGCACACAGCAGGATATGCAGATGGAATCTTGTATTAAGACAATCCGTTCTCTACTTTCCGCCGAACTCAGTAGGCATTGCATATTGAGTGACGGAACTCAACGCCGCTCTTTGCATCGACAGAACCGAAAAAACAAAAATATAAATCTAAATAAATATTTAATTTCCTCGAGTGGTGATCGAACCCATAACTTGTAGAGCTTACAGTCACACAACAACAACAACAACCTACGCAATAAAACTTACAACAATTACAGTATTTCCATGGAATTATGAACACGATTCCAACTAAATAGTGGTGCATAACGACGTGGAAGTTGCTCGGGTGCCGTATGTTTCTTGGCAAGAAGAGCCATTACGGTACGTGCTCCCATATCTAACTTTATGTATGGGTACGTGGTAGCAATCGCTAAGTGCATACATTAGAACTGTGTTGATTTTAAAATTATATTTTAGTTGGTTATATATTTTGGATATCAAATAATATAAAGAGGCCAGTCGTGGCGCAGCGGCACATAGTGTGACTGTAAAACCGACTGGTTGTGGGTTCGATGTCCACTCGAGGAGATGAAATATTTATTTAAATTTATATTTCCATTTCTTCGCTCTGGTGTCGAGGCAAAGCGCGGCGTTCAATTCTGCCACTCAACATGCAATGCCTCCAGAATTCGGCAGAAAGTAGGATCGGAGTGTCGTAACACTAGGTTCCCTCTGTCTACCCTGCTATGTGCGGGACATACAGAGTGAAGCTGAGAAAATACTTTTGCTATGAAGCTTTAAAATAAAATTATATTACTACACAAAAATTATATTATTACTTTTGTGTAATAGTTGTACTTGCCGTGGTACTTAGTGGGGGAAAAACTGTATTTTTTTTTAAACAGGTTAAAATAGGTGGAAATCTTGCTGTACTCAGAATCTTTATTTCCTTATTTGAACATTTCTTTATTTTGTTATTTAAGTACAGGGAGCTATCTGGGAAATTTAGAATATGAGATAAAAATCAAATCAGCTTCACGCTGTATCCCTCACACAGCAGGGTAGGCAACCTAGTGTTAAGAGACACTCTGTTTCTCACTTTTAGCCAAATTCTGGAGGCATTGCGTGCTGAGTGGCGGATCTCGATATGCGAAGCGAAGAAATGGAAATATAATTTTACATAAATATTTTATATCCTCGAGTGGAAGTCGAACCCACAACCAGTCTCTTTTACATTCACATTTTGTGCCTCTGCGCCACGACCGGCCGGAGAATGTGAGTTTTAATTAAAAATCGGTTTATTATAATGTTGAGTACTTTCATTCCACCACTCCACTCCATTGACTCCCAAGAAGCGTCTAAATCGAAATCAACTAAAAAAAACTGAAAACGAGGTCACTCTTCCAGTAGAATATAAATAAAATATTAAAAAAGGAAAAAAGATAAAAATAACGTGGGAAACTTTTTAAAAATATAAGAGATTTTTCAAAAAAAAAGGAACCTATTCTCTTAACGTTCGATAGTTCAAGCTGAACGCTTACAACAAATGGGTCTATCTAATAAACGGTTATATCACGGCCTGACCCCGCTCTCGTACAGATTATTAATGTCACTGCAATATTACCCTGAACTCCCATAGCCTGTGTTTATATTAATTATTATTGTTACTTTCGTATAAAATTTTATCTACGGAAATATGTTTTGGATAAACTTTATATTTTTTTTAGCGCTATAGAGGTCGTCGTGGTAGAGGTGTACAAGCGTGTGATTGTAACGTGATGGTTGTGGGTTCGATTTCCTCTTGGTGGGAAAACGCAGCGTTGGGTTCCACCGCTCAACACACAAAGAAAATGATTACGCCGGAATATGGGAAGCGGAATAAACACTATTTAATTGGGAACGGAGTTTCCTAACATCAGGTCCACACTTTCTCTCTGCCAATATATGTGCAACGTGAAACTAAAAAAAAACTGAACGGTTTTTGACAATTTGAATAAAAGGTAATTTTTTTTTGCGTATCCCACGATTTTACTGCATTTATTGCCATAATTTAATTTATCAACATTTGTTATTCAAGCATTAATTTTTCTTTTTCAGATTCACGCAGCTCCCTCTGTTTACCTTGCTATATGCGAGATATAGCGGGGTAACCAGAAGGAGCTTAGTGTTAAGACACTGCTCCCCGCTTTCCGCCAAATTCTATGGGCGTGTTGAGTGGCGGAACTCAACGCCGCAGCGCTTTACAGTAAAAGTCAAAAATCAAATATATTTAATACTCAATTTTAACCGAAACCTGTTAACTTAATTTCATAACACTATAATACATTACTATTAAAGTTGTTTAGTATCGTTGCCTAATGCTACCCGCAGTAATAGCTGTATACGATAGGCGCTTGTAATAAATATCGTGGAACGCTACCTTCTACAACTGCTTATTAACTATTCCTATACAATATTAGTTTATAAATATAGTCTATTGTAGTATAGTCTATTATAGTGGCTAGTGGGTTCGATGCCCACTCGAGGATATAATATTTCTTTTTTTTTAAATATATAATTATTAATGATTATTATTATTTTTAATAATTAAAATGTTATTTCACACTTAGAAAAGAAATATACTTATTAAGAAAACGTATAAAAAATTGGACATAGCGTGATTTGAACCCGAGCTTCTTTGGAAACCGTCCAATTGCTCTGACCACCTAGTTAGCTTAGTTCAATTTTTATACGTTTTCTTAATTAATTTTGAAATATTTCCTCAGAGTCCCTGTTAACATTGTCGGATGTGAAAATCGGCCACTGTAAAGGAGACCTCTCAAAGTTTAAAATGTTAATATTTTTTTTTATATACGGCCGTGGTTAATGAGAATCTATAGCTTTAATTTTAAAGTTAAAGTGTCTTTCCATTCAACACTTTTTGTTTCCTCAGTATGGTATAACATTTAAAATGTTATAAAACGTACAAATTATTTATTTATTAGTTGTAGATTCGATTTCCACTTGAGAAAATGAAGTATTTAATATATTCAATTCTTCGTCTGGTAACAAAAATAAATAGGCAAAGCGCGGCTTTAAGTTCCGATGGGCAAATTTTGTTTATTTTAATACGGCATATTTTTTGCAAGATAAAATCTGAAACACGAGGCCAGTCGTGGCGCAGGGTACAAATTGTGACTGTAAAACCGACTGGTTATGGGCTTGATCCCCACTCGAGGAGATGAAATATTTACTTAAATTTATATTTCCATTTCTTCGCTCTGGTGTCGAGGCAAAGTGCGGCGTTGAGTTCTGCCACTCAACACGCAATGCCTCCAGAATTCGGTAGAAAGTGGAGAACGGAGTGTATTAACACTAGATTCCCTCTGCCTACCCTGCTATGTGCGGGATACAGTGTGAAGCCGATTTTTAAAATCTTAATATTGTCAAGCTATACATGAAACGTTAATATTTTTAAATAAAGGCATTTTTATCACTCACAAACAAACCCACAAACGCGCTCACTCTTTAAATACAATGAAATATATAGTTTATTGCGGTAGTAAGTTTGATATCTGTACGTTTCATAAAATATTACTTAAGATTATCTTAACTTCACTACTAAAAATAATAAAAATATATATATTTTTTAAAATAAATAATAAAAAAGGAAAAGCGCATAATAATAAAAAAAAGAAAACATTTTTGATGTCCATCTAGAAAGGTGTTACCAACGCTTCCTACAGTACGGTCGACTAGTCGTGGTCGCTCTAAATATTTTCCTTTATTTATATTGCTCTATTTGTAGTTCTCAGTTTTTGCTAAATATCATATCGGAATGTACAATTTGTCTGAACCACAATGATCTGATGGAGAAATTTCCAGAAAATACAACAAAATTATTATTTTTTTATTACATCAATTACATATTTGACGTTAACTTGTAAAACTAAACTTAGCTCGCCTCATTGTCTCATGTGCAATAAACTTTTTTACTTTTAACCATTTTATAAATCTGTATTTCAAATAATAAATAAATCAAATAAATAAATCAGCTTCACACTATATCACGCACACGGTAGGGTAGTCAGAGGGAACCTAGTATTAAGACACTCCGTTACCCACTTTTGGCCTCGATACCAGAATAACAAAATAATGGAAATATAAAAAATTAAAAATTAAATTAGCTTCACGCTATATCCCGCACACAGCAGGGTAGGCAGAGGGAACCTAGTGTTAAGACACTCCGTTCCCCACTTTCTGCCGAATTCTGGAGGCATTGCGTGTTGAGTGGCAGAACTCAACGCCGCGCTTAACCTCGACACCAGAGCGAAGAAATGGAAATATAAATTTAAGCAAATATTTCATCTATTCAAGTAGAGATCGAACCCATAAACAGTCGGTTTTACAGTCACACTTTGTGCCGCTGCGCCACGACTGACCTCTATTTCAAATATTTGTAATATTTTTGTAATTTTAAGTTAAATAAAACACGAAAGAAATGAAAACTTAAAAGATTTTATTTATACCAAAGTATTTCTTAAGCCCTCGATTTGTAGCAATAAATAGCCGTCGCTTCGTCGTGAGATAGGACGGTGCAGTTTAAAAATTATGAGTGAATTTCGAGTTTAAAGCTGCTTAAAGCTCGAGATATCCGAATTTGCGAAAATCGTTCCCAGATAACCTTTTATGTCTTTATTTTGAAATCTCGCGTAACATCTTTTAAACTTATATTTTTATTTTTGGAATTTGAGATTTTAGAAATACTTGATTATTTAATGTGGAAATTTAACATTAAGCTTTAGGTTTGATAAAGGCTTCATTCTTCCATTCGTCTAGGGACCTCTATTATCAACCTTTTTGATTTTATTGAATTTCATGAAATAACGATACAAAAAGCATAGCTACGGCTCATAGATCAATGGGCGGATCGTAGGTATATTAAGTACATATTACTAATATCTATAATTAATTAACTTTCTAGAGGCCAATCGTGGCGCAGCGGCACGAAGTTTGACTGTAATACCGACTGGTTGTGGGTTCGATCCCCACTCGAGGAGATGAAATATTAACTTAAATTTATATTTCCATTTCTTCGCTCTAATGTCGGGGTTAAGCGCGGCGTTGAGTTCTGCCACTCAACATGCAATGCCTTCATAATTCGGCAGAACGTGGGGAACGCAGTGTTTTAACACTAGGTTCCCTCTACCCACCCTGCTGTGTGCGGGATACAGCGTGAAGCTGATTTATTTTATTTTATTTTAATTAGCTTTAAAAATATTCGTCGAGTTATTTTAATATAATAAACATAAGCTAGTGAAACTGTTTTTTTTTTTAAATATTTTCTTTTGTCATTTTAAATATAACGAAAACTCAAAATGTGCATCTTATGAAAAAAAAGACCAACAGAGTATCTCAAAATATATAGATACGGTAAAGTTAAAAAGATCATGTATAATATTTTCAAAGATGTTAGAAACTACGTACAGTTCAAGAAAGTTTACGAATGCTTTTCCTTATCTCCGGCCCATTAAAGGTGGAAGCTCACAGCTCAAGCACTTATATTAATTAGTTAAACGCGTTTAATTTTATGACAAGGTCAAGTTACTTCCAGATGTCGCTGACACAGGGTGGTTTATTTTAATGTTAACGTACAGTGCGGTCGACGAGTCGTGGCCGTTTTGGAGTTAGGTGAAGGTTGCTGCGCAGATTTGTGTTTAGCAACTTACTTTTGGTTATTTTTTGTCGAATGCACAATGCGCAAAAATTTAATATTTATAAATATTTAATATCAAAAAATAATTCAAAAATTATATTTTTAGTTCTTTTCACACAAAATTAAGAGCGTCAGGCCGCAAACCTAAATTTGTCAACTTTACTCGCCACGTAATTAAAAAAAATATTAAATTTGCCAAGAAGTAAGAACTTACAGTACAAACAAAAGAAAAAAAAAACAAAAAATGGTAATTTCTATTGCAGAAAAAACACATTTCTCTATTCTATCAATAGATTCATTAAATACGGGAAGTACAGTAAATATAAAAAAACGGAGAAACCTAAAAGGAAATACTATATTTTAATATAACAAAACATAGCTACCATTTAATAAATATACTGAACTATTTTGCTGACGCCTGCAAAGATGCTCGCACAAACAGAAATATTTAGTCAAATAATAGACGACAAGGGATACCTTGTACTAATTACGTCCTGGATCGCTGTTCACTTGAGATTGTGAAAGGAATTTCTGTTTCAGATATCTATTTAGTTAGAGAGATCAATTGTACTGTTTCTATTATATTTGTCTCTATACACAATTGTTTTGTATAAGGACGGAACTTTCTTAGTGATATTGCTTGAATTAGCTTTGTCCGATATTTCAATTTCGTAATTATTTGTGTTTTAAAGTAAAAATTTGTTGATATTGTTGAGATGTTTTTTTAAGTTAGCTTTAAAATATAAGTTTAGAGGCCAGTCGTGGCATGGGCACAAAGTATGACTGTAAAATCGACTGGTTGTGGGTTCAATCCCCATTCGAAGAGATTAAATATTTACTTAAATTTGTGGGGAACGGAGTGTCCTAACACTAGGTTCCTTATGCCTATCCAGCTGATTATTTTAAAATAATTTTAAAATATGTGCTTTAAAATATATTAGCATGGTTGACCATCATACGTCTTGTTTGCTTCTTACTACAGACACACACTCCCACAATTTACTAATTAACTTTCTAGAGTAATTACTGAAAACTAATTTGAATGTGACGAATGAATATAGTAACCATGGAAGATGAGAAGAAAATATATCTTTATAAAAATAGAAAAACTGTACATTAAAAGTATTTTTATTACGTCACAAAAAGAGGTAAGTAGAGAGCGGAGTGTCTTATTTTTCAAGTTTTCTCTGATATTCTAAGCAAGGTGTAGATAAAATACCAAGTTAGTCTATGACAATATGAATACACATTTTACATAGTATTTTAAAATTTAAATACTATGAAAAAAGTCATAATGCAAAAATGAAGCAAAATTTTTTAAATTAACCATATTTCAGTGAACTCGTTTCTCATAAAATAGAACGAATTTTATTGGACTTCATATGTATTTTATGTTTACTTGTATGTTTCGAATATTAAAATTTTTTGATATATATATTTTTTATTATTTGAAAAAATATACAAAGGCTACACAAAAGAGAAGTTATGATCTTTCAAATTCATACAAAATTTATACATAAGGTATTATTTTTTTTTATACGTATATACCTAACTATATAGTAAGAGGCATTATGAAAAATATAATATTTGAATACGCTAATTGCGTGCTAGTAACACTTCTAGAAATAAATTGAGATCTCAGGGACCTCAGACCGACGTTATTTCACCAAAGCTGAAATTTTGAAGATGATTAGTCTAATATGTATTGAGAACTGTATGCGTACTTACTAACTATAAAGGGGCCTTTTTCAAGAAAGTGCCAATTTACCTATAAATACCTACGTTAAAGTAGAAACGCTCGTATTTAAATATATTTTGTAAGAATAATATAAAACATGTATCAAATCAACATATTTAAGGCCAGCCGTGGCACAAGGATACAAAATGTGACTATAAACGCGACAGGTTGAGATTCCCACTCGAGGAAATGAAATATTTGATATTTCTATTTTCTCCGTTCTGGCGTAGAGTCAAAGCGCGGTGTTGCGTACTTTACTTTAATTAATACCTTTATAATTTAGCGAAAAATGGGAAACGGAGTGTCTGAACACTATGCTCCCTCTGCCTACCTTGCTATATGCGGGATACAGCGTGAAGCTAATTTCTCAATTTAATTATTAACCCCGCTAGTATATTGAATTCTCTGTACAATTCCACAGTGTTATTTTACGATGAGGAAACGGCAATACAATTTGAGTTGGCTCAGCGAAGCAATTGCCAATTAAGCAGTGTTAAAGAGGATGTGTGGTTAATGCATCTAGTGAATTAGCTTTTATGTTCTGCTATACGAGCTTGTATTATTCTGTTTATTTATTGTATTAAATATAATATATATATATATATATATATATATATATATATATATATATATATATATATATATATATATATATATATAAGTGGGGAACAGAAGGTTCCCAGGTTCCCTCTCACTAATATGTGCGGGATACAGCGTGAAGTTATAGTAGTGGTGCAGGGGCACAACCGTGCGTTTGTCAACGCGACAGGTAGTGGATTCGATTCCATCTTGAAGGAATGAATTATTTAATATTTTCAATTAAATATTTTATGTTTTCATTTCCTCGCTCGCAGCGTTGAGCGAACTCAATCAATAAAAAGTGGAGAACGGAAATGTTTCAATGAGAACGGAGTGTCTTAATAATAGGTTACCAGGTTGCCTTTGTCTGTCTTGATATATGCGGGATACAACGAGAAGCAAAAAAGAAACTTTATTTTCGTTTATGTTTTCGTTTTAGAAAAAGAAACAAAATTGAAAGTAGTAGCAATCGAAAAGTAATATTATATTTCGCGTAGAGTTGCTACCATTAAAAAAAAGGTTAATAATGCAAAAATATTATATAAATATTTGGACACCCCACGTGAAGCTGCGGGCAATAGAGTGTTATATTATAAACAAATGATCGTTGGAATCGTTCCAGAATCTAAATGTGTTGGGTTATCAATCAACATACGTAAAATTGTCAATATTCAATTTATGTGTGTTTATTATTACATTTAATATATTTCTATGTATATAAGAATGTCAGTGTTAAAATTATTTCGAGTAAGATTTTTTTTTCTCTCTTTATCTTGCTTACACCAGGATAGGCGGAGAGAACAAAACACTCCGTTCTCGATTTTGCATCTAAAATCGAAGCTTTGTTTGTGCTAAATAGTGGAATAATATGAATTATTTGTATAAAGACTACTGTTGAGGCAAAGCGCAGCGTTGAGTTCTGCCACTTAACACGCAATGCCTCTAGAATTCGGCAGAAAGTGGGGAACGGAGTGTCTTAACACTAGGTTCTCTTTTTCAAATTCAAATTCAAAATATTCTTTATTCAAATAAACTTTTATAAGCACTTTTGAATCGTCGAATGAACATATAAGAAAAAAAAAAAGCTACCACTCTACTACTCTGTGCCTACCCTGCTGTGTGCGCGTGAAGCTGATTTGATTTGATTTTATATAAAGACTAGTATGATCCGCTCGCGGTTTCGTTTTTCGCAAAAGCTTTTGTAATTTTAAAGCCTAAGAATAATATTTAAAAATTATATACTTTTCTAATAAAAATTATCCTATTTCCTTTCTAATAGTTTCATGATAATCGGTTGAGTAGTTTTGTTGTGATAGTGTAACAAACAAATACACATTCACATTCATAATATTAGTAAGATGACGTACTACTTTTATTTATGTTGTAATCGAATCTCAAATTCAAATAAATTATTGTCAGGATTTATTTATTTTTATCAAAAAAAAAATGAATAAGTAAAATTAAGAACAAAATGTAGAATTCGGCGGAAATTGGGGACGAGCGTTGGGTCTTAACACTAGGTTCCCTCTGCCTAAAATGCTCAAGATGAGCAAAGCAAAGGGCATTATAAAATTTTAAATGATCGGAATAGCTTTTAGCTCGTTTCAGCAAGTTATCCTTGTAAATCAAGTAGCGTAAAAATCTCTTCTGTACTCTGTTCTTCATTTATCACCAATTCTATTTACCAATAATAGCTCACATCGTACAAACCCCACATACACCATTTCCACCTTAATTTTTATCACAAGCCAACAATACACACCAAGTCATTCGGTCGTATGCCTGACAAAACATCGATTCGTACTTGATTAGGCATTCACGTCGAAGGGTGAACCCGATTCAATCATTCAATCATTCAATCAAAGCTATTCGAATACGAATTATATATGTATTCATATTTTGATCAGCGTATGTATTGTGGGTCGACGTGCATGTAACTTTGGTATTGTTTGTTACAATATTGTATTGAGATTAGATTATTGTTATTTACGTATTTGAGGGTAGTTCTATTGTAATATCGTTATAATATAGTGGAGGGTAGTTAAGTTTATTTTCATGGATCGATTAGGTTTATAGGATTTTGAACTTTTCTCGAACTGAATTAAATAGAAATTGCAAAAATATTATATATTTGAAGCTATCGTGGCGCAGGGACACAAGTCTGACAGTGAACGTGACAGGTTGTGGGTTCGATTTCCGCTCGAGGAAATTATATTTTTTTTATTTTAAATTTTCCCTGTGGTGTTGGGGCAAAGCGTGACGTTGAGTTCCGCCACTATACACCCAATGAATCCAAAATTCGATGAACAATGGAGAACGGAGTGCCTTACCACTAGATTCCCTCTATGTGCGAGATACAACGTGACGCTGATTATATTTAATTCTTATTTTAGGTTATTAATATATCATTTAATGTAATTTACAAACAAATATCAAAATAAAACGAAGAATAATTTAAAACGACACGCGTATAATAAAATACGAGTATAAGTAAATACAAAAGAAAATTCACATAGTACCATACCATATATTACAACAAACGAGAAATCTTGGAAAAATATAACTTCTGTTTTTGCTTAATTTGGGTAAAATAATTTCATATAACGTTCGAAACTTACTCATGGGCACACATGGACACACATGGGCATGTTGATATTATTTTAAACAGTACGACAAGGCCCACTCTCCGGGCTCACCGAGGCAAACTTTAATAACCTTTTGTTATTGTTTTGTTATCGGCTCGACCGCGGGCTCCGACTGACCCAGATCAAATAAGGATTATAAGCGAAAACTCATTTCACATGCCATTATAATATATAGAAATAAACGTATTTTCTTTCTATTAAATATTGAAAAGTATTCCCCAATGTAATTATGGAATCGAAAAAATTTTCTATTAAGTACTCGTTTCTCAAACTTTGTACATTTAGAAAAATAATATATATTAAAAAATTTCTTATTTAATTAATTTCAATAAGAAAAGACTGTTTATGTTGTTATCTAAACATTCAGTGTTCAGATTATCACTTCTGAAGTGATAATATGAAGCTAGACAACTTTAATAAGGCTTAATTAACTTTACGTTGTGTCCCGTAGCATGATAGGTAGAGGGAACCTGGGAACCTAATGTTACAACCCACTTAATTAACAATTCAAAAAGATCGTGTAATATAAAGCAACGTCTAAATCTCTGTTTAAATCTTTACAACATCTATTGTCTATTACTGGTAACTGAGTCTTAATTAATAAAAAACAATTAAAATATTTTACATTGACACAAATGTTTATAGAAAAGAGGCCAGTCGTGGCGCAGAGGCACAAAGCGTGACTGTAAAATCGACTGGTTGTGAGTTCGATCCCCACTCGAGGAAGTGAAATATTTATTTACATTTATATTTTCATTTCTTCGATTTGATATCGAGGCAAAGCGCGGCGCTAAGTTCCGCCACTCAAGACGCAATGTCTCCAGAATTCGGCGGGAACCTACCCTGCTGTGTACGGGATACAGCGTGTAGCTGATTTATAAATTTTTTTAAAACAAATTTTTGCTTTTATATAAGCTATTAAATTACAGTATGAGTTATATTTATACAAGAAGAGTTTGTTTGTAGATACACGTCAAAGCGATTCCTTGTTTACTGCAAACGTACGATTTTAACTCGACGGAGTTTGTTACGAACTAGAATTAAAGCGAGCTCGTTTCCAATGATTCATTGTAATACAAAAAACGGAGAAATAGAAATAGATATGTTCCCTGGCACCAGTGAGATTAACTTTTAATGAGGATTTTATTCTAGTAGAGTCGGAACTCTATATTATTTTCACATTAATTGATATGCTTTATTTTAATTATTTACAGTAACTATTAAGTACTACGTATAAGCAATTACAAAATACTTGTCTAATAATATCTTATGAAATATGAAATGTAAATTAAAAAATGAACAACGTAAAGTTTCGACAAATCTTTAATATCGATTTGTTCTCAAATATCGATTTTGCTAAACTTTTAAAGTTAGGAGTTAGGAGTCTGTCAATCCTTTTGTAACATAGATACAGATTATATTAAATTCAAATCAAATTATACTTCAATACGTGCATATTATACGAATACTTGAGGCCAGTCGTGGCGCAGTGGCACTGAGTGTGACTGTAAAATCGACTTCGACGACGGTTGTGGGTTCGATCCCCACTCGAGGAGATAAAATATTTACTTACATTTATATTTTCATTTCTTCGCTCTGGTGTGAGGCAAAGTGCGGCGTTGAGTTCCGCCACACAACACGCAATGCCTCCAGAACTCGGCGGAAAGTACCCTCTGCCTACCCTGCTGTGTGCGGGATACGGCGTGATTTAATTTGATTCAAATTATACTTAAACATAATAGAAAATAACACTCTTCATTACTTTGAATCCACAATAAAAACACCGATACGTCCATACAAATCCATATACAATATATACAAACGTAATTTCATTAGGACACATCATTTAATTAACCTTATACCGCATAGAGACGAAGCGTCTTCATACAATGTGAGGACGAAGTTTGCGTTCTAAAGGAGCTAAGCAAACAGACTTGCCAACTGGGAATTTGCATGTTTACACACTTGCTTCTACGCTTAGACCCTCACCTGGGGTATGGATGCACTATAATATTGAGTTTCGTGAGATGTGTCGATTGTAAACTGGTGATTCGTTTAAACGTTGTTGAACTATTGATAATAGAAGTTTATAGAGAGAATTGAGTGTGTTTTATTATGTCAATGGTTCTGGGTTCATAAATAATAAATTATAGTTTTAATTAATACTTATCTATAAAACGCATAAATTTTTTACGAAATTGTTTTTGAACCCTCGCGTGTTAGACACCGCCAAAGCGTTCTGACCACTAAGCCATACGTTCTTATCAAGCTACATCGAAATTTTAGACGCTTAAATCAATTTATATTTCTAGCTATACCTTAAGTAATGAAAGATGATAAAAAATATAATATTACTATTATATCGTCAGAAAAGTAAATAATATTTCTTTCTAGAAATAGTCTAGCTATTTTCGTTGTTTGTAATATCAGTTGTGTTTATTAGGTATTTAGAAATCTGTACTCGCTTACACCTACACAGTTTTCTTTTACTTTCAGTATTCAACCCACACAGTACCACTACAATAGAAAGAAACTAGTGAAGCTCAACTAAATATTTATTTTTTTTTAATGTAAAAAAGACATTTTAGTAAATACTTTGCTATAAACATTCAAAATGTTAAAGAAATACTTCAAACCACAAGGAATTTATAAAGAGTAACTCAATATATAAAACTACGCGAAGTTCTTAAATGTATAGAATGCGAGTAGTAGAGACTTAGTGGAGTTCTCGTTCCGCTACATTTAACTGATGAAAGGATGTCCTTCGAGTATGGGCTCTCGGGGAACAAACGAAACGTGAAGAATTCGCTGAAACCGAAGCGTGTTTAATGTTAGAAACTGAATTATTTTTTTTAGGAATTAAATAAATATTATATGAATGTTTGAATGTTGTTTATAAAAATTATTTCTTCTTAAATCTTTTATTATTTTTCTTATGCTGTAAGTAACTATTATATTAAAAGTGGTTCATTTATTTATTTAATAAAGATTTTTTAATTTTTTTTTAGCAGAGGCAGAGGGAGCCTAGTGTTAAAACACTTCGTCCTGCACTTTCCGCCGAATCCTGAAGATATTGCGTGTTCGTCGGCGGAACATAACGCAGCACTTTACCTCGACACCAGAGCGAAGTAATGAAAATATTTAAAAAATCGTCTTTTCGAGTGCGAATCGAACCCACAACCCGTAGCGCTTGTGCTCCCGCACCACGACTGGTCTCAAATTTAATTATTAAAATCCTCTTGGGATTTTTGTACTGAAACATAGAACCTCAGCTCAAGCTGTGTATATGTCACAATACATTTCAGCTATCAGTTCCACTCGAATAAGTCGCCTCAACGTCCCTTTCAATTACCACAGCCTCTATAGATAGGTAGCTAAATGAATAGACTTCGGTTTTCAGACCGTCCCCAGGGGTTGAAAAGGGCCCCTAAGCCTCGAGGCAGGCAGCATTCGACGAAGGTGGAATAAAGATGTAGACGTCTATCGAAAATTTCTACGTATCTCGAAGTAGGTCGGCTTTAAACCGTTTTAAGTGTAGAACTGCTGAGTGTTAGTTTTCGGTCGCTCTAACTTTTAAAGGATATCGTATTACGGTGCTGTTGAACAAGTTTAAACTTCTGCACTTTTTTTTTTTCTTTTTTTATCTTCACACTGTGTATCCCGCATGTAGCAGGGATGGAGGGAAGAGCAAGGTAGGCAGAGGGAGGCTAGTGATAAGACACTTCGTTTCCTACTTTTCACCGAATTTAGGAGGTAGTGCATGTTGAGTGGCGGTATTCAACGCCGCCAGGATACTTCCGGTTGACCTAGAATTATGAAATTTGGCATCTACAGGTACTACTACTTTAGGAAACTATACATTTGTGGTTAAATCCAATAAAATAATAGTCTTAAAAGGGGAGAAAATAGGGCTCTGGCTAAGCTAAGCCAGAATTTTAAAAAGTCTCAAATTTTTGTACAGAACGTTCGGTGGGCGAGTCCGACTCGCGCTTGTCTGGTTTTATTATGAATAGTGTAGTGCAGATTTCTATATTTATATTCTCTTTATTTTCTTCTTCACTTCCTTTTACCATTACAGTGATAGCCAAAGCCCTAATTGACCAAACTAAGGAAATAGTAGATTTTAATTGCCAAGACTTTTATGAATAAATAGAAAAGAAACCACGTCGCAAACCGTGCTACTATTGGAGTCAAGATTTAGGTACTTAATGTCAAATTTTACTTATTTTGATATCATCTTTTGAGGAGTGTAAGAATTATAAAAATAATAAATGTTATTTAATGGTGAATATAAAGAAAGCTTCACGCTGTATCCCGCACACAGCAGGGTAGGCAAAGGAAACCTAGTGTAAAGACCCTCCGTTCCCCACTTTCCGCCGAGTTCTGGAGGCATTGCGTGTTGAGTGGCGGAACTCAACGCCGCGCTTTGGATTGAAACTACAACCAGCCGATTTTACAGTCCCACTTTGTGCACCTATGCCACGACTGGCCTCTATAAAGAAAGTTTCAATAAGAAATCATGTTTTCAAATCTATTTTCAAAACTATAAGAGGACAAATTCTCCAACCATTCACACGGAAGCTTGACACCGGTATCGAACGCTGCGCTATTGAAAATTATTTCTCGAATTTCTGCTCAAGACATAAGTAGGTCGCGATGTTTTATAGCTACATTTCTCACTGGAGACGTTCCTTAGCCTTTTTATAAGAAATTTGGTTAAAGTCATTTCAGCAAATAAATGTCAAATTTATTTTGGGAATCCACAAATTCTCGTTTGATCAAATCGTCAAAAGCCAGAAGATCAAAATTTATTACATTCAGGCTCAGAACAAAGATTATAAGAATAGATTCTATAGATTTTTACGTTATGTTAATACGTAACGACTGACCAGACATGCGGCTTAACGCCATAACGGGTTTAAATTTTGCTAAAAAATATATTATGATACATTAAAAAAATATATTAAAATATTAAAATATTTCTATATATATATATATATATATATATATATATGTATTTTCTATTAATTATTGTTTTAGCGTAACACTGTATCTCGCATACAACAGAGTACGCAGAGGGTACCTATTATTAAGACACTCCGTTCCCCATTTTTCGCCGAAATGACAATATTGAAATATTACATTTCCTCGAGCGGAAATCGCGCCAACAAAAAATCGCGCTTAAAGTCACAAATTTGTGTCCAAGTGCAACGACTGGCCTTTTTAAATTGTCTATTAAAAATTGTACTATTTAAAAATGATATTAAGGGCAGTCGTGAGACTTGGTGTGGGTTCGATCCCACGAAATCGTACATTTATTTATATTTATACATTATTTTTTTTCGCAAAGTCGAGGCAAAGAGTTCCGCCACTCAACACGCAATGTATCTAGAACTTGGCGGAAATTGGGGAGTGTCTTAACATTAGGTTCCCTCTGCTTACTCTATTGTGTGCGGAATACAGCGTGAAGCGGATTTAATTTAATTTTAATTTTTAGAAATGATATTATAAGAATTAATAGTGCATTTCAATACCAATAATATTACATAGAATTGAACCGTAAACTTGGTCGGGGTCCCATGATTCTGACATCTGCTCTCTTTTATTTGTAGTTCATTTATTTGCTTTCAGAATTTCACCTTTTGTTTAGTGTCGAAGTTCCGCGCGCGCCCGACGCCGGCAGCCACGTTACGTTTCTAAATTAATTTTGTTTGATTTGCTTTGTGATATTTTTGCCGAGAACTCTGTGACAAATTTCTCTTATATAGGTAGGTATATATTTTTATTTATAGAAAGGATTTTTTTAATTAATCTATTTTAAAATAATATGTCTAAGAAATACCTTGTTGTTATTTGGGAGTAGACCGTATGTACATACCTGTAAAGAAAGAAGAAAAATATAATTATGATTTTTTAATTTACTTTAGTATATAAAAATATTGTCGCAGTACTCAACACTGTACTTTGTCTCTGATCGAATATTTATACTTGATATATATATTTTTGTTTTATCGTAAAACATGATGTAACAATAATATTCTATAGAATTGTTATATTTATCTCAAAATATATTATCACATTTAGAAAACCGTTGTGCCCCAGAGGGAACAAGAGTGTGATTGAAACGCGACGGTTCTGGGTTCGATCCCCACTCTCCACTTCGAGAGAATGAATTATTATTTCAAAAAAATGAAAATAATTAAATCTTCCGAATGCAATTTTAGTTTTAGCTATGGAAATTTTAAGTATATTATATTTCCTTCTTTTAGTGATATATAATATGACTTTTGACTAAGAAAACCAACTCTATCATCACACGCCACACTCCTATAGACAGCTGCGATTTATCTGCACTCACATTAGTTACACCTGCATTAAAGTTCCGTTTCCAGGAGATGTTAAAAGTTGTGCTATTAATCCATCATTGTCAGCAAGTCCGCTTGCCGGTTGGACTGCCTCGCTAGTGCCTTTTTGCCATTTCGATGCTACCCCATTTATAGTATGTCAAGTTGCTTCGTGATTTTGTTTTGTGTACTCAATGGATAGATTACTAGTTGTTGTGTTTTTTTTTATCAGGTTCCCGCTGTATCCCAAATATCATAGCAGAGTAGAGGGAACGTAGTTTTAAGTCACTCCATGTTCCACTTTCTGAAGAAAGTCACCGCCGGGCTTTTTGCCTTGGTGCCAGAGCGAACAATAGAAAATATTAATAAATAATAATTCATTTCCTTGAGTGGGGATCGAATACACAAATGTCGCCTTACAGTCACACTCTTGTGCTCCTGCGCCACGCCAGCCTTAAAGGCAAGTTGTGTTTATAATTATGCCAAATATTATATATGGATAAAGTGTGATACATTTAATTAATTTTAATCCTTTAATAATTTGTTAAAGAATTTAATATTTTAATATAGTATGTATAAAAAAAACATATTTTTAAACGTGAAAACAATTTTATATATAATAATGGTTCGATTAACCCAAATTTCGCTATTTACTTCCCAACAAAATACAGCACAAACGGTCCGTTGTAGTAATTGGCTCTACAAAATTATGAAACCTAAATATTTAGACTTAATACTAACCCTAACAACGTTACGTCAGAGAAAATACTAGCAGGATAGTATAGTAAAATGACCTTTCATTGTATAAAAACAAGGATTATAATCGTATAAAGCACAAATTCGATCTGTGACCTAATGTAATGTAGGAGGAACGGCCAGCACGTGGATTTTTATGAGAACATAAAATTTCACTTTATACCATTCAGAACAGCTTTGAACAAATTCTAGATCTGTAACCTCTATTAATATAGACCTAAACTTTATAATCGGAGAGATTATGCTGTTGTGACCATGCGCTACTAAATTTTGAAAAAAGTGCTATACAATATGAGGCCAGTCGTGGCGCGGCGGCACGAAGTGTGACTGTAAAACCGACTGGTTGTGGGTTCGATCCCCATTGGAGGAGATGAAATATTTACTTAAATTTATATTTCCATTTCTTCGCTCTGGTGTCGAGGCTAAGCGCGGCGTTGAGTTCTGCCACTCAACACGCAATGCCTCCAAAATTCGGCAGAAAGTGGGGAACGGAGTGTCTTAACACTAGGTTCCCTCTGCCTACCCTGCTGTGTGCGGGATACAGCGTGAAGCTGATGCTATACAATAATTAACATTTTAATGCGACGGCACAAATTTTTTAATTTACCAATCTTAGAAGCCAGTCGTGGCGCTGGGGCACATTGTGTGACTGTAAGCGGGACTGGTGGTGGGTTTGACTGCAACTCGAGGAAATGAAATGTTTAATGTTTCCATATTATTCGCTCTGGTGTCGAGAGAAGGGCGAAACTCAACGCCATTCCGCACGCAATGTGTCTAGAATTAGCGAGAAATTGGGGAGGGGAGTGACTTAACATTAGGTTCCCTCTGCCTATCGTACTTACGTACGTGTGGATACAGCGTGACGCTAAAAAAATCTTCTTTTTTCAAACCAAGCAAATTTTGTTGATAGAATAGCATAAGGGTTGTCTTATTATTTTAATCGTATTTTTTTACATCTAAATAAAAACTTAAAAAGAAATAAAAACATAAAAAGTATATATATTTCTCACAAACAACATAATTACTTTCAGTTTTGTTCACAAAACATATCCCGTGTTTTTCAACATCAACGAACAACTTTTGATAAACTAGAGGTCAATGGTTCAATATTTCGTGCAGTCCTCGAAACTTTTTCTATAAAGGCGCTACACACGTACATACCTACTATCTACTTTATATATAGATATAAAAAATAAATAAATCAGCTTCACGCTGTATCCCGCACACGGCAGGGTAGGCAGAGGGAACCTAGTGATAAGACACTGCGTTTCCCACTTTCTGCCGAATTCTGGAGGCATTGCGTGTTGAGTGGCAGAACCCAACGCCGCGCTTTGCCTCGACACCAGAGCGAAGAAATGGAAATATAAATTTATGTAAATACTTCATTTCCTTGAGTGGGGATCGAACCCACAACCAGTCGATTTACAGTCACACTTTGTGCCCCTGCGCCACGACTGGTCTCATATATACATAGATATGCTGACTTAACATACTTTTGCGATAACAAGCAAAGTTTCATTCTGGCGAATAAATATGGAATGTTTTCGCGGTTCTTGGACCTTTGCCATACATTACGTTACAGCAATTAAAGATGCTAAGTTATAATAAAAATGTTTGAGGGTAATCAAGATAAATCTATTATTATGTTATTTTCTCTAACGTCATACATTCACATTCATACAATAGCTTAACTTGTATTAGTTCAAGGTGATGATTTAAAAATATATTATTTCGTTACATTAATCACAAGATAGAATAAAAATTAAATCAGCTTCACGCTGTATCCCGCACACGGCAGAGTAGACAGAGGGAACCTAGTGTTAAGACACCCCGTTCCCCAATTTCCGCAGAGTTCTGGAGGCATTGCGTGTTGAGTGGCGGAACTCAACGCCGCGCTTTGCCTCGACACCAAAGCTAAAAATTGAAAATTTAAATATTGTTAATAAATATTTCATTTCCTCGAATATTTTTCATACATTTAATATTAAAAAAAAACACTAGTCAAATGCGAGTCGGACTTGTATACCCAGGGCATATCAATTTCTGAATTGTATATCAAGTACGATTTGAAAATGACAAACTTAAGTTTGCACTATTTACGCTTATTTTATATGAAAAGCACTACAATTATAACTTTGTACCTTTTGAGGTGCATAACCCTAAAAATGATAAAATTCACTATGTATAACTTTTTAAGTCTAAATCTACAAATTACATTTAAAAAGATATTAAAGTATGAAGTAAATAGCATTTGCTCTCACCTAATGATCATTGCTTGTAATAATCTTTGAAGGTTCTTTACCAAAGCTTTGTGAAAATGTTCCTTCAGAGATACTTCGAACAAAAAATATGACAGCCGTATAAAAATGCCTACATTATTTAAGAAAAATGTATTATTTATTTGGAAAGTGGGAATCCGATAGTTGTGACTTCAAATCTTATACATATACAGTATTTTTTTGTGATGGACTCCTATCTATTCCTGTATTGAATGATGGAAATTATGCATATTTATTGTAAAAAAAAACTAATCAAATCAGCTTCACGCTGTATCCCGCACACAGTAGGGTAGGCAGATGGAACCTAGTTAAGACACTCCGTTCTCCACTTTTCGCTGAATATTGGAGGCATTGCGTGTTGAGTGGTGAAACTCAACGCCGCGCTTTTGCCTCAGCTTCAGAGCGCAGAAATGAAAATATAAATTTAAGTAAATTTCTTCTAGCGAGGATCGAACGCACAACCAGGCGATTTTACAGTCACACCTTGTACCCCTGTACCACGACTGGCCTCATATATTTATTGTAAGAATGTATATTTTAAGTTAAAAAAAAACCATATACTACGTAAACGCTTAAATTATTATTCTACTTACAAAGTAGTTTTCTTTGCCAGTTCGTTATAGTGCTGATGTAGAAGTTCTGGTGAGAGTGGGAACTTCCGGTATTCAGCTATAGAGTTGTTAGCAAGTAAAACATCGCATGAATGATGCAATACATGAACAAGAACTATTATATATTCTCACAATCATCCTTAGACAAAATATTTAGGCAAAAATAATCTTATGCAGAGGGAACCTATGCTTAACATTCTCCGTTCTCCACTTTCTGCTGAATTCTATACATTACATTACAGAAGTATATCAAAGCCGCACTTTATATTTATTATTGTTTTTTATTTGTATACCAGAGCAAATAAAGTGTAAAGTACTCGTTCCCTGATGATCACCTAGGATCGAACCCACAAACTTCTCGTTTTCACTCAGCCCTCACCATCCATCCTCCTTTGCCACTGTAGCCTCTTAGATGGATAGATCCTGGTATTTATTTATAATTAAATCATTCTCATCTTATTTTAGTTATACGGAAATTTTATCAGAATCAGTGTCATATAAAATATGTCTTAAATATATTTTAGAATAGCTCTAACTATTTTCCAATATGAATATACATATAGAAGACTCATAATTAGAAATATACCGCACCAAGTCTCAAATAATGTCATAATTCAAAAAATCAAAATATCGAGAAAAACGCGTTTGAAATTTATGCAAGCTTAATTTTTCACTCAATTTTTGGATCATAACTCAAAAAGTAACAAAATTATTGCAATATGATTTTTAGAAACTTATTATGATTTTTGAAGCTCTTTAAAATGGTATAGTAAATATATTAAAAATATATTGAAAAAATAAAAAATATTCAGTTGTGTCACTTTATGGATAAAATGTTGTAATTATGTTACTAGTGCCATCTAAGTTTAAATAGTAAAGCTATAATTATGTCACTGCTTAAGATACTATTTTAAGATATTTTGAAACTAATAGTGTAATAAACGAGATTTTAATTTTTTTTGAATTGTGACACTATTTGAACCAAGGTGCAATATATTTTCTATATATTGTCCGATACAAAACTAAAATCCCGAATAAACGACTCCAAATAAGACAACAAGGTACTGACAAGTTTCATCAAATTCATTTTGATTCATCTCCAGTACCTATACCTGTTCTCAATTAAATCACAAAGTTACTTGATAAGTAGACGGTATCTATCTCATTTCATACAGATTCCATGACTGGTACACGTTAATTAAATTCTTTATGAAGCTAATAATGATCTTCAGTGATCGTGTCCAATTAATTGGAACGTTTGTTAGGGGACAAGCTAAAGTATACTTTTTGTAAGTTTATATGATGATTTCGTATAAAAAATATATATATTTATTCATATTATTAAGAAAAAATATTGTAATATATAGAAGGAAAGACAGAGTGAATCAAGTGTTGAGATACTTCGTTCTCCACTTTCTGCAGAACTTTTGAGACATCATGTGTTGAGTGGCGGAACTCAATGTCGCGCTTTACCTTACTACCAGAGCGAAAAAAATAAAATATATAAAAAAAAATCTTACTGTCTTTCTAATATAAATAAATAATTAATTTACCAAAGTGGGAATCGCAACCACAACCATCTCGTTTTCAATCACACGGTTATGCCTCTGCGCCACGATGGCCTCTAAAAATATATATATATATATATTTTTTATTAGCTTCATGCTGTATCTCGCACACAGCACACACAGGGTAGGCAGAGGGAATCCACTTTCTGCCGAATTCTGGAGGTATTGCTTGTGAAGTGGCAGAACTCAACGACGCACTTTGCCTCGACACCAGAGCGAAGAAATGGAAATATAAATTTAAGTAAATATTTCATCTCCTCGAGTGGGGATCGAACCCACAACCAGTCGATTTTTACAGTCACACTTTGAGCCCCTGCGCCACGATGGCCTCTAAAAATATTATTAGTATAACAAATACATTAATACTATCTCTATACTCTAGGATCTTAGAAACAATTTATTTGAAACATTACTCACTTTGCTAAATCTACATTGCAGTAGGCCGTATAATATACTATAATATTGTATTCAAACGCATCAAGGCCCATTTGCAATATTGCAGATGAAGCCGGCCGTGACTGATCGCCCATAATCTTCAGTGTACATATAATATGGCAGTCTTATATGTTTCCTTCTTTATTGCTCTTCGTATTCTTAGATTATATAATATTTGAATTATTTAATATTTTAATTTAGGCGGTCGTGGCACAGGGGCACCAGGGTCTGCAACACGACGGTCGTGGATTCGATGCCCACTCGAGGGAATGAATTCGTATTTCTTACTATTTTCATTTCATCGCTCTGGCACAAAGGCCCGGCGTTGAGTTCCGCCACTTAACACGCAATGCCATGAAAAATTCGGCGGAAAGTGGGGAACGGAATGTCATATCTCTATATTCCCTCTGCCTACCCTGCTGTATGCGGGATAAATCATGAAGCTAATTTTTCGCTCTAGTGTCGAGACAACAAGCGACGTTGAATTCCACAACTCTACACGCAATACTTCCGGAATACGGTGGAAAATGGGGCATAGAATATCGTAACACTAGGTTTTCTCTACCTACCCTTCTGTATGCGGAATACAGCGTGACGTTAAAAAAAATGGGAGGCCATTATGTACAGAGCGATAGCGTTTAACTATAAATACGATGGCTGTAGGTTCGATATCGACCCCTTGAAAATAATTATTATAATTTTCCCACTCTGCCAGATAAAACAGCACCGAGTTCCGCCAGTCAACACGCATGTTTTGAATTCTCTGGTATATGTGAAAAATAAACATATAATTCTCTACAGTCGATACTTTTCAATGTAAAGAAAAAAATGGCATTAATCTTTTATTTTTCATTTTATTAGATAGTAAATAATTTTAAAATCTGATATTTTCATATTTAAAAACGTTTTACAAAACAAATCTCTAACTATAAAATATACGTTTCCAATCCGATGTTACAAAAATTTACTATTGCCACTAAAAACTTCATCGTTTAAACGTCAATATTTTTTATAACATATTTCAAATCTGAAATTGTAATTTTAATTCTTCCTTTAAAGGAGGAAGCTTTTATATTTCATTTCCTCGAGCGAGAATCGAAGCCCTAACCTGTCGCTTACACAGCCACACTTTGTGCCCCTGCGCCGCATCTGGTCTTCAATTTTTTTGCATTTAATATTTATATTTGAAACGTAGGAAAGTATATTATTAATGGTGAACTTATGATAGTTTGGACAGAGGGTTATATACCCACGTCACTTGTTGACGTATAGTTGATGACGCATCTCGGTCTCTAAGCTCGTGTCATAGTTGTTTAAAAATTCAAAAGTCTACGTAAATATTTATTCCAAAACCGTACACTATTTAAGATAAGCAAACAAAAATTGCAAAGAAATGTTGTTTATTTTTCGAATAAATATAATTCCTGCGCTTTTTAGGGTTCCGTATTTGAAAAGGAAAAAATGAAACCCATCACTGCTGTTCGTCTGTTAGGATGCGACGAGGTATCACGCTGAAATGATTATCAAATATTAGGGTCCATATTATAGTCTATAATGAAAAAAACAAGTGTTATAAAATTTAAATTTAAACCTTTACAAATTTTGGGGGGTAGGTACTCTAAAGCAGCCTATATGTTGTTCCTTAACCTCCTTAGCTAACTTTAAAGCTGCTGCTCTTAGATTAGCGGAGATTAGCCCGGAGAAATATATTTTAAATATTTTCTTTGTGTTTTAATATCGTGTAGATAACTATATGAATTTGGAAAAAGACATTGAAATCACAAACAGACATCTCAATATATTCTGCCACTCAACACGCACTCTAGAATTCGGCTGTAAGTGGTTAGCGGAGTATCCTAACACTTGGCTCCATCTCCATACCATACAGCGTGAAGTTAAAAAAAATACTTGATATAGAAGCTTTTATTCATATAAATTTTAGATAACTATTAAACCAAATACTCCTGTCGGTATTCGTGTTTATTTAGATCCTTTGTATAGGTTCATCAAATAGGGTGTTGCTCTGGTGACACGCGTATCACCGATGCGGTTGAAGCAGCGACTCGATTGATCCACTCATTCCAAATAAATAAAATAAATCAGCTTCACGCTGTATCCCGCATACAGCAGAGTAGGCAAAGGTAGCCTAGTGTTAAGACACTTCGTTCTCCACTTTCTGCCGGATTCTGGAGGCATTGCGTGTTGAGTGGCAGAGCTAAACGCCGCGCTTAGCCTCGACACCAGAGCGAAGAAATGGAAATATAAATTTTAATTTTAAGTGAGGCCAGTCGTCGCGGCACGAAGTTTGACTGTTAAACCGACTGGTTGTGGGTTCGATTCCCACTCGAGGAGATTAAATATTTACTTAAATTTATATTTACATTTCTTTGCTCTGGTGTCGAGGATAAGCGCGGCGTTGAGTTTTGCCACTCAACACGCAATGCCTCCAGAATTCGGCAGAAAGTGGGGAACGGAGTGTCTTAACACTAGGTGCCCTCTGCCTACCCTGCTGTGTGCGGGATACAGCGTGAAGCTGATTTAATTTTTTTTTAAGTAAATATTTCATCTCCTCGAGTGGGAATCGAACCCACAACCAGTCGGGCTTACAGTCACCTGCGTTACGACCACTCATTCAAATTAATTGTTATTATGTTTCTATAGATACGTTTGAATACAATAGTTCTGTATTACTCAATTAACTCGATAATTCGATTTTGCGGTATTTATAGTTATGAACTTTTGTAACAAGGCTTATTCCATATCGTGATAAATAAACTAGGATGTCTAAATTTATATCTAGTATTACTTTTATTCTCATACTCGTTCTTTGAATTGGATGAAACTGTAACCCGACGGTTTTGGATTCGATTCCCACTCGAGGGAATGAATTATTTATTAATCTCTGGCAATAAGGCAAAAAGCCCGGTGTTGAGTTTCACCACTCAACACGCAATGCCTCGAAAAATTCGGCGGAAAGTGAGGACGGAGTGTCCTAACGCTAGGTTCCCTCTGCCTCCCCTGCTGTGTGCGGGATACAGTGTGAAACTGATTTTTTAGATATGAAATTTTTGCAGTCCGATAAAAAAGAATCAGTGGAGTTTCTTCACTAAATGCGCAATTCATACTAGAACTAGTTATTGCAAGAACTTTTTGTCCTAGAAAAAAAAACATACACACATATGTATATAATGTATTTTTTCGAACATTAATAAGATAATATTATTATTTCTATGAAATATGTCTTAATATAACAAAATAATAAAAACGGATTACACCTAAAGAATTATTAAGTCTTCTTTCTCTGTATAAATCTCAAGAGAAAACGTACATAAATTGAAGGGCTTCGACTCGATGGACAAATTTAGTTATAAAGCATTAATTAAAGCTTCTAAATTACACATATTAGTACTTCATGTTACGTTGAAAAAAGAAAGTAGATAGAAATGTAGTATGTGTGTGTGTGTGTGAATGTGTGTGTGCGTGCGTGTGTGCGTGCTTGCGTGCGTGCGTGCGTGTGTGCGTGCTTGCTTGCGTGCGTGCGTGTGTGCGTGCTTGCTTGCGTGCGTGCGTGCGTACCTGAAGATAATTATGAGGACTACCACACTGTATCCCGCAAATAAGCTAGACAGGGGGAACCTAGCGCTAAGACACTGTAAGTCACACCCTGGCCCCACGCCACTGACGCCCTATTACGTTGACATTTTATTTAAAACTCTTTGTTTATTGCATTAGTACAAGTAATAGAATTTAATATTTTGTCACCACATGGCGTTCTCATTTTTGAGTATATGAGAAAGGCGTGTGTTGGTTCCGATATTTATTTGCTGTTACGTGACGTGGTTACACCCGATCTATATAGGGTTATATAGGGTTATATAGGGTTGAGGCCGGTCGTGGCGCAGCAGCACGAGGTGTGACTGCAAAACCGACTGGTTGTGGGTTCGATCCCCATTCGAGGAGATGAAATATTTACATAAAATTTATATTTCCATTTCTTCGCTCTGGTGTCGAGGTTAAGCGCGGCGTTGAGTTCTGCCACTCAACACGCAATGCCTCCAGAATCCGGCAGAAAGTGGGGAACGGAGTGTCTTAACACTAGGTTCCCTCTGCCTACCCTGCTGTGTGCGGGATACAGCGTGAAGCTAATTTTTTTTTTATATAGGGTTATATAGAGTTTGCCTAAGGATTGCCATAGAAAACTCCATTCAACTCACTCAGGATATGAGTTTGGAAAGTTTAGGATAGGAAGATTAATTCTCTTGAAACGAGGGAAAGTTAAATATAGAGCGATGCTTGTGTTATTACGTTAGAAAACCACTTTGGAAGTCGTGTTTAATATGTTGATGTGGTTTCAGATTTTAGATTTTATTTGAGTAACTAAAACGCTATTATAATTAGGTATAAATAATAATGTATTTAAGATTGAAAATCATTAAAAAATATATATTAATCTGCTTCACGCTGTATCCCGCACACAGCAGGGTAGGCAGAGGGAACCTAATGTTAAGACACTCCGTTCCCCACTTTCTGCCGAATTCTGGAGGCATTGCGTGTTGAGTGGCAGAACTTAACGCCGCGCTTTGCCTCGACACCAGAGTCAAGAAATGAAAATATAAATTTAATTAAATATTTCATCTCCTCGAATGGGGATCAAACCCACAACCAGTCGGTTTTATAGTCACACTTTGTGTCGCTGCGCCACGACTGGCTTCTGCCGTTAATCGTTATTTATTAATATTTTTATTAATTTAAATCATTTTAATAGGGTTCAAATTTGATATGGGTCAGTCTTAAAGCTGTAGATAATATTAGATATGAGCCACTATAATAGATGTCATATACCACTCAAAAGACTGTTTCTATGTATTTGTATCAAAAGTGAAACATGACAAGACAAGTTTGGGATCAGTTCTTCAACAATTCATTGTTATAATTATTTTGTAAAAATGCGAAAAATTACTTTAAAAAGATCAAATATCATGTAGTTGAGACCAGTCGTGACAAAGTGGCTCCATGTGTGACTGCAAACGACAGATCGTGGATTCGATTCCCACCTGAGGAAATGAAATATTTAATATTTACATTCTCTTCGCTCTGGTGCCGAGGCAAAGCGCGGCGTTGAGCTCCGCCATTCAATACGCAATGCCTACAAAATGGGGAACGGAGTGTCTTAACACTAGGTTCCCTCTGCCTAGTTTAGTATAGATGAGTTAAATGTTTATTAGTATAAATTAGTTTATTTTATGTGCTCGTTTATTATCATTAGTATTGACGCTATCATAAGCGAACGTCCATATTATAAACACAGCTTCAGTAAATATTATGTTAAACCAAAATATTTTATAGGTTTATGAAAATAGACATAACAAATGAATGGTAGTTTTCTTAATAAATATATATGTTTTTAAGAAAATAAAAATGGCGCAGGGCCATAAAATGTGATTCGGTAGTGGGTTCGTTCCCCATTTGGGGAGATGAAATATGTATTTCAATGTATATTTCCATTTCTTAGATCTGGTGTCGAGGTAAAGTCGTTGAGTTCCGCCATTTAGCACGCAATGCCTCTAGAATTCGGTGGAAAGTGGAGAACGGAGTATCTTAACACTAGGTTCCCTCTGCCTACCCTTCTGTGTGCGGGATACAGAGTGAAGCTAATTTAAAATATGATAAAATTTATTTTTTTAAGTTATACAGGATGGAAGTATAAGCATCACATTAAATGAAACCACAGTTTTAACTACTCTATAAAAGCCTAATATAAAGCAGAAAAAAATAAATTTCCAAAAATGAAAAAGTTATTTTTTCAAACAAAATAAATAATAAAATTGTAATTTTAAAATAAAACGCCATTTGTAAGGACGACGCACGCACACATAAACCTATCAAAGGAACATCGCCGCACACGGTTCATTCCGAAATCGAGTCGTAGGTATTGGCGATAAAGTTCAAAGTTGTTTAACCTTTAGTAGTATTTTTGTAGTAGTAAGTGTTTATGTTATTGGGATCAATACGTAATCGTGTCACACGAAATACAGGTATGGATAAAAATCGTGAAATGAAAAAAAAATCCTACGTCCTAACTGTTGATGCATCTTGATTAATTTCTTTAGGTATAGGTTTGAAATATTCTACCCTATAAGCTGTTTCCGTAAATGGAGCGCTGCCTTTTCCACCCTGTATATGAATTATAAAAAGTAATTCTGCGAAAGAGCCAAATGAATGATATTATCATTGTCGTCATTTACATAATAGGACAGATGATAGTAATATTTTTGTTTTTTTTTCCTTTTTAGCTTCACGCTTTAGCACGCTGTTAGGGCAAAAGCAACCTAGTGTCGAGGCACTCCGTTTCCCTCTTTCTTCCCATATTGAATACATTGCGTGTGGAACGAAATTAGTATCCCCAAATGGGGATCGAATTCACAACTACAGACAATGTTTCGCTACGATGGTTGTAAATGCATAAATAATATTATATTATATTAAAACTAAAAAGTATATAATTTATACTAGAAACTTTTTAATATACTTTGATGTCGTCCAGACATTTTGCTGCGCTTTTGTAATGTCTTGGCACGGGCAAGCTGCTGTATTGCTCAACCGTAAAAACTTTTCGAAGACTTTCTTATTATGTTAGTTCTACTTACTGCTTTTTGACGGTACATTTATGTTACATGGCGCAGAAAATTTAAGAGGACGTTCAGAATTCGTATTACATATATGTATATATTTTTATTAAATGTGTTTTCAAAATTTTTACAGAGTTGCTTTTTTGTATATTGCAGAGTTATTAAAAAATCATAAATTCTAAAGAGGCAAGGAAAACATTATCTATGCATTAAAGATTTTAATGAGAGTGAGAAAGAGATAAAGAGATAAGTGGTACATTGACAATGGAGGTAAACGCTAGTAAGTTATATGAGGAATATTATCTCGTTCATGTTAACTAATCTTGAAAGTTCTTTTAAGTTCGTGCCAATATTAAATATTTCGTTCCCCCAAGTGGGCACCGAACCCACAACCGTCGCGTATAATTACACACTTGTACCGCTGCGCCATAACAGCTTCAGGACTACACGCTTTATAAATTAAATAAGTAAACAAATAACGATTTAAAATAAAAATACTTAGTACAACAATTTTATCATACAAGAAAATAAATGACAATGAAATATAACGTTTGTTATGTTTAAAAATGAGGGATGAGCACCTTGGGCGTAGCGGGGTGACGCGGTAGCACGTGTCACGACGACACGCGACACCACCTATTAATCATCACCGCCTTGGAAAATTTTAGGAAAACAACCTTGGAACTCCCAATTCACTGCTTTAAACTGAAAAAACTGGGTTTTAGATAACAATAAAATGTATGTTAGAATAACATTCCGTTTCTAATTCTAGACGTTTCGTTTTATTGAGATAATCTTGTGTTTCCGTCAGCCATTTTGTTCATATCGACTTTTGTATTTGTATGAACATTTTTTGTACTTCTACTCCATAAATGAAACTCTTACTCTTTTATGTACAGACAAGTTTCGCAAAATGTGTATATTTTTTCATAATAAAAATCAAATCAGCTTCACGCTGTATCCCGCACACAGCAGGGTAGGCAGAGGGTACCTGGTGTAGAGACACTCCGTTCCCCATTTTCTGTCGGATTATGGAGGCATTGCGTGTTGACTGGCAAAACTTAACGCCGAGCTTTGCCTCGACACCAGAGAAAATGGAAATATAAATTTAAGTAAACATTACATCTCCTCGAGTGGGGATCGAAACCACAACCAATCGGTTTTACAGTCACACTTTGCGCCACTGCGCCACGACTGGCTACAACATAATAATAACAAAATAAAAAACACGGTCCATTGAAGACAAAATCAATGGCTTTTAAATGCTTCCGGACTTCCAGTAACAGATGCTGCATCTCACGGTGCTATTGAAGCTGTGCTTTGTTCGTTTCTATTCTTCGTACCTTCGAATAGCGCTGTTGATATAATAGTCAACTTTCCTTTCTGTTATTTTCTAAAGTGTACTTCACATTATTTAAAGATGCAAAGGAAACTTTTTATCTCCAATGCTATGGATATAAAATATAAACAGAATAGTAGGTCTAAGTAGTGTCTGTATATTTTTCGATTTTATAGAAACTCAATAAGCAAAAAGAACTGTATGAATATTTGTACATTATAGATTTTTATAAATTACTTAGTTACGCAAGTTTAAGTTTATTATTATGTATTATAGCCAAATTTTCAACAATAAAATAATAATCAAAATCTTATTAAAATTGTCGAGGCCAGTCGTGGAGCAGGGGCACAAAGTCTGACTGTAAAATCGACTGGTTATGGATTCTATTCCCACTCGAGGAAATAAAATATTTATTTACATTTATATTTTCATTTCTTCGTTCTGGTGTCGAGGCAAAGCGCGGCGTTACGCTACTCAACACGCAATGCCTTCTGAACTCGACGGAAAGTGCGGAACGGAGTGTCTTAGCATTAGGTTCCTTCTGCCCTGCCCTGCCCTGCCCTGCCTACCCTGCTGTGTGGGGGATACAGCGTGAAGCTGATTTTATAAAAAATGTAGCATGAGTTATTCTGATGTGAAAATGGCTGTAAAATTTTAACGTAATCCTCACTAACTTTCCCATTTATAATATTAATAGGATTGATTTTAACACAAATTTTTCGTAATAGATTAATAGATGTATTTTCTATTGATGTGTTTTCTATTTTTTTTTATGTATTTTCTATTGTATATACTACAACAAGTTATCCAGAAGTCAATTACAATATTATTTCGATTTACTTCCTCGGTTCGTAACAGGCAAATAAGAAACTCAACGTCTAATATAATATTTTGAAATGAGTTGTTTCTGGTAATGAATTTCACTCAAAGGATCGTTTCCTGTCTCACTTAAGTTAATTGAAATACCCAGCAATTTCATTTTTACGCTTATTTAAGCGCCGGCTATATTGTGAGTCGGGTTTTACTAGCCGTGAAATGTAGTCGTGTTTAAAATGTTAGTAGTAATAGCATTCATTTGAGATTAAATACTTGACTAAGCTTGGATCTTAGTCGACAAACTAATTTAGTCAAATTAGGATTTTCTTTCTATTTAATTAGAAAAATAAATTATAGGGGACAGATGAGGATTGTGTGATGGTAGAGGCTTTACGGTTTTATTCTTCTTGTTCAGATTCACGATGTATCCCGCAGATAGCATGAAAGACGGAGGGAACCTAGTGGTAAGATACTCTGTATCCCGTTTTTCGTGTGTGTGTGTCAAGTGGTGACACTCAATGCCGCGCTATCTTGTGACTCGAGCGACAAAATAAAAATATTTAATTTGCCTGAGTGCGAATCGAACCAATAACCGTCGTGTTTTCAGTCAAACACTTGTGTCATTGCGCCACGACTGCCTCTTTACTATTTTCATTTAACATAAATATATTTTGAAACTAGTAAAACATTTTTTCTTTATAAGAACTAAGTCAGATATTTTACTTTTTTTTCTTCGTTCAGAGAAGAATTTATTATAAACATCAACAGCCCTCTAGACAGAAGTTAATATACAATTTGGCATATCGGTTACTGTAATGAAAAATTATTTGCCATTTCTATCATTTTCTACATGTACATAGATATATAGAGTCTATATAGGACATATTACAATGAAACCGATTGGCTAGGATCCAACCCGTCGCTACCCGTCCGCTCTGGGTCACTTCACTAGGGATAATACTGTCAATTTGATCTGCTTTCAATTACTTAGTAAATATGTACTTTTAGATTTAAATCTCATAAACTTACTAAAATCGCTACATTGTGAAAATTAATAGTTATAATTATTGTTATAACAACATAAAATATGAGGACGTGCGTAGTATTTTAGTACAAAAAGGTTGTAAATGTCAATCATTATAATTTTACTTTTTAATGTATAAGCTATTTGGTTACGATGCGTGATGGGACGTGTTGGCTCGAATCCAACCCGTTGCTCGTCTCGTTCTGGGTCACGTCGCTCGGTGCCGTCACTAGGGACGACACTACGTCTCGATGTCAACTCACTATGAATCCAATTACTTAGCTATAAAACAGTACCCGTACTGGAGTTTAAATTGAAATAAAAAAGATAAAATACTTTTAAGTTTCTCAAACAATACAATAGAATAACTAAATGTGCGCTATTTTTAAAACGTTATATACTGTGCAAATGATAACGAAATTACACAAGCATGTGACATAATCACAAGCGTGTGACTGTAAACGCGAAAGGGCGTGGGTTAGAGTCTCACTTATATTGTATTTTTATTTCTTTGATTTGGCGGTGAGAACAGGTACGGCGTTGAGTTCCGCCACTCAATATAAAATGTACCTAGAATTAGAGAGTATGAGGGAAGTAAGATGTTTTAACACTTGGCTTTCTCTGACCCTGCTACATGCGGAATACAGTATAAAGTTAAAAAAACATTTTTGATCATAAAACATAGTCTTTTTTATTATTTTTTGTCAAGAAATAATTGTGTAGATATAAATCTTATTATTTATTAACATACGATAGCTATTTAAATAAATTATTTCTGAAGATCACTTAAGTTCAAAAAATAACAACAAAACGCGAAAAGTTACCAAAATAATCCCAACAATTTTACATTAAAGTCAAACAGGGCTTCATTCAAAACATTTGGGATCTAACAGCGAAAAGTATTCAGAAGCGAGTAATATAAATTAAAGTTAAACTAATTCGGGATTCAAAACCTGCTTCGGTGCGTAAACTCATCCATTGTGTTCCATTTATTCACTAAAAGGGTGAAAGGGACCGCCGCCGTCACGAGAAGGTTAAAGTTTTCTCAAATAACTTCACTATTATATTTTATTTAGTTTTATTTATTTCAGTCTTGATATTTATAAGATAATGACTTATTTATTTGAAGTCAATCGTGGTACAATGGTACAAAGTGTGGCTGTAAACAAGACAGTTCGGGGGTCGATTCTTACTCGATGAAATGAAATATTTAATAGAAAATGAAATTATTAATACGTTTTATTTCTTCGCTTTGGTGTCGAGGCAAAGCGCGCTGTCGAGCTCCGCCACTTATCACGCAATGCCTCTAGAATTCGCCGAAAAATGGACAATAGAGTGTCTTAACACTTGGTTCCCTTTACATACTCCGTTATGTGCGGGATACAGCGTGAAGCTAAAAAAATAATAATATTTACATGTTTATTCTATAAAATTAATATTTTATTCCTCAAACAAATATAGATTGTCAATTTAAATTATTTTATCGGCGATAATAGCACTCACTGATAACATAAAAATATTAAGACGTTAACCCTTCACTGTAACCGCCTTCATGATCGTCTCTACTGTGTTTTTATTTATATCAAAGCCCGCTTATATGATATTTTGTTATATATTCCAGAATTTTACTCTGGGGATCCATACAAGAGGGTCATTATCAGCATTGCGGGTAAGATTATGTTACAAGGATCCGGCACATTTTAAGATATTATCTTAATAGAGCAATACTTTTTATATATATATACTTTTTTTTACTCTTTAATTTCTTTTATTTTATTATGTTGTTATAAAGAAGATTGTTGAAGTTGTTGTATAATAATTATAGAGAATGTTATAATAGCAAGTAAATAGTAGTCGGCATGGGGGTCCCACAAGGGTCTATTCTTGGTCCTTTTCTCTTTTTAATATATATTAATGATTTACCATATCTAGTTGAAAAGGATCATGAGATAGTATTGTTTGCTGATGACACCTCATTGACTTTCAAAATAAAAAGACGACAAATCGTATATGACGATGTAAACAATGCTCTCTCGAAAGTAGTACATTGGTTCAGTGTTAATAACTTACTATTGAACAGTAAAAAAACTAAATGTATTATTTTTAGAACACCTAACACGAAAGTTGTTAAAGCCAATGTACTCTTGAATGGTGAACTCGTAGATCCTGTCGATTCTACGGTATTTCTCGGTATCACCATAGACTCCAAATTACAGTGAAGACCCCATATTGATGGATTGGCGAATAGACTTAGCTCTGCAGCTTTCGCGGTCAAAAAATTAGATCATTAACTGACGTAGAAACGGCTCGACTTGTTTACTTCAGTTACTTCCATTGTATTATGTCCTATGGGATTTTACTTTGGGGTAATGCAGCCGGTATCCAACCGATATTTGTCCTGCAGAAGCGAGCTATTCGTGCAATCTATAACTTAGGCCCTAAAGACTCCTTAAGGCAAAAGTTTAAAGAAATTAATATATTGACAGTTGCATCGCAATATATTTTTGAAAATGTTATGTATGTTAAGAAAAACATTAATAATTTTACCAAAATTGGTGATTTTCATAATATTAAC
>JAATLQ010005743.1:0-32343 GCA_013421005.1 Heliconius erato x Heliconius himera | reverse complement strand
AACAGTTTGGTTCAGTATGTGCATTGGTGTTTGGCACAAAAACATAACTTTGAGGTGGCGAATCTTTGGTGGAAAGAAACCCTTATGGAACCGCAGGTAAAGGAAAACAATCAAGCCAAAATTATGTGGGAGATACCTATTCAAACTGACGTAACAGTAACACACAATAGACCAGATTTAATTTACATTGACAAAGCAAACAATAAGACTTACCTAATAGATATATCAGTACCATCCGAATATAATATAGGAGCAAAAGAGATAGAAAAGTTAAGCAAATATCACCTTTTAAAAACAGAGATTCGACGCCTTTGGAACACACAAAGCACAGTGATTCCAATTATAATAGGAGCGACCGGTATCATCAGTAAGAGCTTACACAGGTATATAGACGAACTTAACGCTACAATAGATATAACAATCCTCCAAAAACAAGCAACCTTTTACACAACTACTATTTTAAGTAAGGTATTGGGAGACACTGTATTTGTGAACAACACACCCGTAACACCACAATCCACATCAGACGCACCAGGCACACTACAAACATCACATACAGTAGTAGGGTCCTATGATTCATCATCTAGTTCACGCACACAAATTTTACAAACTAATTCAGTTCCACGAAAAAACACAATAAATGCACGTAGAAGAGGAAGGAGGTAGAAAGACTGTATATCCTTTTTTCTGAAGGCCTCAGAACGGGATATACAGATAATCCGACGAGAAGTCGAGTGTAGGCAAGCCGACAACGAATTAATAAATATAGATATTATCAACATATACATACGTCTTTTTTATAATACAGTTTTTGGCTTTCATCATAAATCAAAATAAATAAAGTTATATATATTCTTGTAATGTTAAAAAAAACAGAATTCTATTAAATAGCAAATATTCAGCGAACAAACCAATCGAAAATGTTACTTGAGAGAAAGGCATTTTATGTTGATAAAAGGTAATATATCCATTAATAAACATCTAATAATTCTAACGATAGAGCAAAATTTTAGGGAATTTTATATAACACTAGCGACCTTAACACGGGATCGCCCTTTTAAACTTATTATTGTAAATGGTAGCCCATGTGATGTTCAGATGTGGAAGCTATAATACTGTAAAGTTCATTCAGTATTTTTTGGGTGAAAGTGGAACAAATATCTATCCTTATAAACTATAACATTTATATTATTAGGGATCTCACGTTTTCCCGCATAGCAGAGTAGATAAAAAGAACATAATGTCAACATATTCCGCTTTGTACGAGTGGCGGTACTCAACCCTGCATTCTGTTTTCCTACGGCGAGTAATCAAAAATAATTTATTGTCGGTTATTATCTTGAATGGGAACCGAACCCACAACCGTCACGTATTCAATGAGGCATTTTGTAAGATCGACAGAAAGATAGGCCTTTGATGTAAATAAATTAACCGCATTGTACTCGTATATAGATATAGGCACATTTAACAATTGTAATGCTAGAACGAAACTGTAGAGAATCGAGTTAAATTCTATAAATGCTCGCAACTATATACCTATATAACGTCTCGATATAATCTACATAATGGATGTATCGTATTTCAAAGAGATTTATCTGATTAGCTGTATTGGTATTTGACTGTATACGATTTAGGGCCGTTGTGGGAAATGTCTCTAGCTGATGCTCTTTTGAGACTACAAATCGTGGATTGACTCGAAATTTGAACTTAGGACTTAATAATCGTGTAGTATAGGCAATCGGAGGTCAGAGAGGAAGTTTGGTCGTGGGTTCGATATGTACTCAGGAGGATGATTTTTTTGGCTTCACACTGTACCCCGCACAAAGTAAGTTAGGCAGAGGGCATTTGCAAATCTAGTGTTCAGACACTCTGTTTCAATGAAGACTCTTTCGGTCCTCACTTCTCGCAGAAATCTCGAGGTACTACGTGTTGAGTGGCGGAACTCAATGTACGAAACGACTTTGTCGTTACCAGATAGAAAAACTGAAATATAAAAACATTAAATATTACATTCCCCCTGAGTGTTTACAACTGTACGCCATGTTACTACACCACGACGACCTCAGAAATAACTAACTCAAAATTAGTATATTTTTAAATATTTACTCTATTGGAGCCTAAAATGTATTTATTGACACCACTTCGCTTACACCTAGAATAGTTTGCAGTACGGTACTTCATTTTTAAAATGTTATCTGTTTTATTATTCCGTTAGTCCAGTCGAAGAGCAGAGGCATAAGGGAGGCAGCAAAAGCCACTGGTAGTGGGTTCGATCCTAACTTGAAGAATTGAAATATTTATTCAAATGTATATATATTTTCATTTCTTCGCTCTAGAATTCAGAGGAACATAGGTTCCCACTGCCTACACCATAAAGCAGATAATTTTTTTACACTCAATTGTATATATTTTTGTAATATAATAAGATAAATTAACATATTCACGAGAACAAATTTTAAGGGCTCTAGCGTTGTGTGAGACAAATGTTCAAAGTTATTAAGGCGCCACTAATATAATTAATTAAAATTCTTCTCTCTATGCGCTGACAGTGGTTTAAATGTATGTATACATATAATATGTATGTATATAATTATATACATTTCTATATATATAGAAAGTAGGGGAATAAAATGTTTTAATACAAACGGAAGACACTCCGTACTAGGTACCTAAGTTGTCTCTGCCGACCTCCTATTTGTGGGAAAAACCGTAAACCTATAAAAAAAGAAATTTGCATGTACAGGTAATAAAATGTTTTTCTCGCAATTCTGTCGCTTTCCTGGGAAGGTAATTAACAAAGATAATTCGTTCAGTTAAGGAAGTTATGTCCAAATTAAAATTCGTTGGACTAGATACAATTAAGTAGTGAGTGGGTAGTTCAGTGAACTTACATATTTATGAATCTATAATTGTAATTAGAAGGGCTTCCTCATTTTGAAATATGAGAATTGGATTTTACTAAGCAAAATACAATGCCTTAGCTAATTTTGTACGTAGTACATCAGATTGTGAAAATGAAAATTATAATAGATAAATAAAAATAAATAAAAGAAGGTAGTCTACTTAAGTATAAATACATACCTGTATAAATACCTACAGGTTAAATATAATATAAGATAAGATTTTTTTGCTTGCGGCTTCACTATCTGTTTATGACTATTTCGTTATTTCCTTTATTAGTTCTAAGCATACAAAAATATACTTTTACGCTATTATATTTTTATTTTTATTACCAAGTTTAGGTACTCTTATATAATATGCATGTTTTAAACATAAAAATCTCCTTGAATCAATATGTCTATTAGTGAAAACCGCATTATTTTAATGTTGTTAAATAAAAATATCAAGACATTAAACGAATCGCAGTTTGAACAATTTAAACACGCAACGAAACTTTGTTTTGTACTGTTTAAAGAAGATAAAACATTAATACACAGATTGTGGGTCCCATTCGAGGAAATGAAATATTTAATATTTTCATTCCTTCGCTCTGGTGTTGAGGCAAAACGCGGTATTGGGTTCTGTCACTCAACACACAATGCCTCCAGAATTCAGCGGAATGTCTGAACACTAAGATGCTGAAGACAAATAAAAGAAGCTGGAAAACTAATATGAAGTATATGTTTTTAGTATATAATATTTACGCATATTTTAATGATATTATAATGTTAATAAACTCTTTTATTTTAAAATCACAGATATTCACCTGATTTATATTTTTATAGTTTGAGGGTGGAAATACATTACCAAGGAAAACGTGCATGAGATTTGCAGAACAGTACGAGTACGTGACTCACAACACGCTCTGAGCGTGGAAGTGACGAGTGTCGAGGGACGATACATTCATCGCAGCGCTTCACTCTAACTTAACATACATATTATATTAAAAGGCATAAAATTTATATATATTTGTGTGAAGGTAGCTACAGATATCTGGATAGAGGTGGTCGCGACATCGATTCCTACTTACGGGATTTTCATTTTAGTATATCATTTTTCAATTCATTGTGATAGTTTTAAAATGACCGTGAAGTAGACGACGGAGTGTCGTAACACTAATTTCTCTTTATCTACCATTACCAATTTTTCGCGCATTTTCGAGACGCTGCGTGTTGAATGGCGTAAGAGAGAAGAAATGAAAATAACTCATTCCTCTGAGTGGGACTCGAAACCACAACGCTTACAGTTAAACATGATGTCCACGACAGTCTTACGTGCATTTGATAAAAAAAAACAACTGTATCAATTATTCAAATTAGGAAAACATGTATATACGTACATATTAACATTTGTACATATATATATATATTCCTCCTTGTAATAATAAATACAAATTTTACATATATTTCATAAATAACGCTTACATCCACATCAATTTCAAACACAACCTTTCATGACGTTAGGTTCTTACTCGAGGGACATTAAAAAAGGTAAAGAGCTTTCACAGTAGAAAGCAAGTGTCTTAAGCATTTTTTAAAAGTTTATTTTTATTTTTACTTGTAACTTGTTTGAGGCAACGTTTACTGTAAATGTAAAAATATAGAAAGAGAAGTAACCAGTATGTGCAACAAACTATAATGGCATATGTAGCATAAAGATAATTTCGTAGCGCCAAACTTAATATATTGCTCTTTGAAATACAATAGAACAATACGAATATTTTGTCGAGATTTGATGCGTTTAACTACACACATTAATATTTATTTACACATTGTGGAGTTACGTCACTACAGAGCACACCGGCAAATGGGGAACGAATTACCAGGTTCACTGCGTCTGTGAGACAAAGCGTGAAGCTAAACAAATATAGTTAACTTCATTTGCGTGGACTTTACTTTATGCTATGCTACTTCCATATACCACTCGTTGTGATTAAAACTTTCGGCAAAGAGGATCTAGTGTCAAGACTCTCCGTTCTGCGCTGTCCACCTACGCTACGCTTTGTGTTACGGGAGCAAGGAAATAAAAACAGTTTTAAATATATATTTTTTACCTTAGTCACTTCACGGTGTATCCCGCATGTAGCAGGGTAGTCAGAGGGAGCCCAGTGTTAAGACACTCCGCTTCTCATTTTCGTGAAATTCTGGAGATATTGTGTGTTAAATGAGAGAATTCAACGCCGCGACACTGCAGCAAAGAAAAAAAATCATCTACGAGTAGGAATCGAACCCAAAACCTTTCGCGTTTACAGTCACGATTGGTCTGAATAAATTACGTATGCTATATGCTATTTATATATGTAATTTATTTCCAAAACAAAAAACTACAAGGCACATAAATAACATCATAGCTGCACAAACCATTTATCTGTTTGAATATTCACGAGATCTGAAAGCTACGAGTTACGACGTGAATGATATTTAGTTTCTTGATGTATATCGTATAGATATATTACATTGAGGCCGTGGTGACTAAGACGACGGTTGTGAGTTCGATTCCCGATCAGGGGAATGAATTATCTTGATTTTCTCTAATCTGCTTAACAAAGAAGAGCCAGTCCGAAATCTGTAACAAAGTTGAGCAGCATTGGGCGAAGGGGCACAAGCGCTAGACTTTAAACGCGAGGTTGTGGGTTCGACCCCGTCTAGAGGAAATGAAATATTTAATATTTTAATTTCTTCGCTCTGCTATTGAGGAAAGTGCGGCATTGAGTTCCGCTATTCAACACGCAATGCCTCCAGAATTTGACCCAAAATGGGGAGCGGAGTATCTTTAATACTAGACTTTAATAGAAAAAACCAAGAAACAATTATATTAGAAATATGTAACCAATCCCTTAAATTAACTGATCCTTAATATTATTATTTATTTAATGTTTGAATTAATAAAACTCCTTACTAAATTATGATATTATTAACTCTGCAAAAGCCAAGCTTTGTAAAATCATTACCATTTCTACTATATTTTGACAGCAATAGTTGTAAGAATCGTTTAGAAATTACACAATGGCTGATTTTGAAAATAATAGTTTAGCTTCATTGATTCAAACCAATTAAGCTTTTGAAAGTCTAACTTTAAAGATTTAATTAGTGCCACTTGCATAGATTATACATTCGAGTGAATGTTTTTTACAGTTTCACGCTTTATTCGGCATTTAACACAGAGGAAACTTACTGATAGGATACTCAGTTGCTTACTTTTCTCCCAATTTTAGGTAACATTTAAAAAAAATCGTTCATTACATAATCTATGATTTGTTTTATTAGGTAACAAAAATATGTTAATAATACTTACTGACAATATTTTCAACTCGTCATGCCGAATTGTACTTTCTTTGAATACCGTGGGAGTTTCAGTAATTAACTAGTACCAGACTTCTTGTATACTAAAAGAAAAAAATTAGAACTTTAAAAAAGCTTCGACTGCACTCCTTAATTATTATTCAGATAACAAAGTTCTATAACTTCTCTGTCCTCTTTATTAAAATAATAAATATAAATTAAAAGTTTGCAATTAACAAGAAATTTATGAAGTTATATTTTAAATTCATTAGTAGTGTATTATTTTTTATATATAATAATAATTCTTCGCCGAACCGAAACAAGTAGGGATACTTGTTACATAAAATATTATATACTAGAGATTTAAACGCGGATTCGTTTTTTAAAATATTTTTTTAACAAAGAGTATTCTGTCTACTGTCTTATAGTTCTAAAAATATGTGTATAAAGTTTCATGATAATCGGTTGAGTAGTTTTTAGATTATAAGTAATGATTATCATACCCTGTGGGAAATTTCTCATGAACTCTCTATATATATCAGTTGGAAAAGTTAAAAATATATTTTAGTTTTCGTTGACATAATGTAACTGAAACTCTCTGTTTTAAAAAGATACATATATTTAGAAAAATAGGCATTTGAGTGTAGATTACTTAATAAAAAAAATATTTGGTAGACCTATCTCGCATATATAAAGGTAGAGTTGGACCGAGACCCCTTACACAATACCTCTTGACCTCAAAAAATATAATTGACTCCTCCTCAAAAATATTATAAGGCATAAGGCAAACTGAAGTAACCGTTTGAAGCGAAATTCGCCTTTTCTATGTGAAATTGAGAAGGAAAATCATATCATTATTATTTTGATTCAAATAAATAATTTAAGTACAAGAAAAAGAATATTCTTTTATTTTTAAACATTTTTAAAGTGTTATTCCACACTTAGGACTTTACTTTCTAAATAAGTATTAATATTCTTTTATACTATTAATATGTAGGTAGATAAACAATGTAAGGTAGACTATTGTGACGCAGGGAGGCGTCAGATTATAATCGCGATGGTTGTAGCTTCGTTTTTTATTCGGGGGAAAACATATTTGATTTTTCCGCTTCGGTAAAGCTAAATGCGATAAGTTACGCCATACGAAAACGAAGTGGCACACATTTAGCATCCCGCATTATCTCGCAAAGCGGAGTAGGCAGATAGAACTACGTGTCGACATAAGACACTCCGTTCTATATTTTTGCCCTGATTTCGAGACATTAGTATGAACACAATATCACAATATAGTTTTTTAGTTTCACGTTCTATTCTGGGTAGTATTATTGTAGACAGAGGAAACCCAGGAAATTAGGGACACTCCGTTTCCATTAAGACACTTCAGCTCTCCATTAATTTAATATACCTTTTAATGGGCAATATCCCATATTTAATTGCTTGGTCTCTGAGCCGTATGATATGAATTTAAATTAGTTCGATAGAAACCACAATCGTGGTGTGTGGTTAATAAATGCTATTTGCTTTGTTTATAATCATTTATATGACTTTATAAGAATACCAAGTTCAAAGGGGAACTAGTCTGTCTGTATTCATGGTGCAGGGGCAAGTGTGACTGTAAACGCGACGGGTTGTAGATTCGATTCCTACTGGAGGAAATTAAAAAATATATATTTTCATTTCTTCACTCTGGTATATAGGCAAAGCGCGGCGTTGAGTTCCACTTTTTAACATGTAATGTCAAGACGAAGGTCGAAGGTCTCTCTACTTCCAGGGTTTGGAAGAATCCCTTGGCCTGTGGTGGTTGAAGAGGCTCCTGTTCAACCACCACAGACCATGCGGTCTTATTGGGTATTGTGGACAGCATATATCTGCCGGTCCATGAGTCCCACAAAACCTAATCAAGTGCCCACTTGGGTGGTATATCCGTAAAAGGCTTTCCTCACAATAAAAATGGTCCTCTCAACCTACCCAGCTGTGCGGGATAAAGCTTAGAGCTAAAACAACTATCTTTATTCTTTGCGTACACTACAGCTATAATGAAATTTTGCTAACTGCCTGAAATATAAAATATATTAAACTGTTCTTCATTCTTAAACTCTTCGTCATTACAATAAATACAACATACATTTGCTTTGTGCCTGTTCTTTGGTCTTTGAAATACAACACAAAAGTTAATCGAGTGCTCACGTAAACATTCAATTTTCCATGTTCACGAATTCGAAAAGATTAATACTAAAGGGTAAAGCTTTGTCCAAGAATTAAATTAAAATTATATTAATGTAACAAAAGACTGGGACTTTAATAGTTTTTTACAATATTGCATTAGAAATATGATATTATTTTACTTTATTTGCGATGGTTGATTTCTACTTGATAAAATAACTGTTTTTGGACCACTATGTTATTTTTGTTACTTTATTGATCGGGTTAAGCAAAGTACTCTTTATTTTGATTTCACTTTTCTCCTAAATATTGTGATATTAATAGAAAGAAAGCTTTTTAATCAAAATATTAGGGACGTGTTAAGTGAAGTAACTTACATATAAAATATTTTGTTAATAATAATAAACATACCACATGTTATAAAATTAAAACATATAATGAAAAAACACACTCTCTCCACATAATATATGTTTTTAAAATAAACGAAAACAATTAAGGTAAGTAAATCAATAATTGTGTATTTTTATTCAGAACGTCAATTTGTCTTCTACAAATTAGTTATTCGATATAACTTGTAACAACACTCGTTGCAAATGACATATAATTTATGTGGCTTATTGGAGTTAAGAGTTATCATCGGTTGTTGTTTCGAATTTTGAGATCGAGATGTGATAAATTAGAGTTCCCTAATGATTATGGTTGGAAGATTGGGTGAAATATCAAATGTAGCAGGGCGAGTTTTAATTGGTAAGGAGAGAATGTTGTGTAATACTTAGAAACGTTTTTGAGGACGTCGTGGGGTAGAGCCACAAGGGTGCGGTTAAACTCTACGCTTGTGGGTTTAATACCCATTTGGGGAAATGCAGGATACAGTGTAATGCAAAAAAATATATTTCCTGGCTCTGGTAACGAGGCAAACGCCACCCAACATGCCTCAAGAAGTCAGCGGAAAGTGGGAAGCAGAAATGATTTAATGGGAAACGGAGGGCCTAGGCGTGAAACTAAAAAACTGTTTAAAAAATATATCTAAGTCTAGAATCTAGGCTAGGAAATATAATCTGGAGTCAGTTCATATCAATTCAATGTCAATTGTTTGTGTTCCCACTTATCTCCCAATGACATTTAAATCCAATTTTGACTTCTCGTCCATTTCAAAAACATTGTGTATTGAGTAGTGGAGGGAGCTGAGAGGATATAAGTATAAGTATTCGCGACTGTTAAGGAAGGGTTATGTTTTTCGCGCGTATCTTGTATGAATGTATGTAATATTCTTTATTATCTCATATCTCCAGAACCGCTAAACGGATTTATATAATTGACGTATCCTTAGATACGTATTAGCAGCCCCAGTGTTCTTAGTTAGGTAGTCACGATCGTTAATACTAATAAACTATTGTGCTTGTTTATTTTCTTTTTTCCCGACTGCTAAGGAAGGGTCATGTTTTTCGCGCGTATTTTGTATGTATGTAATATTCTTTATTACCTCGTATCTCCAGACGCTGAACGGATTTACATATTTGAGGTATCGTTAGATTCGTATTAGCAGCCCAAGTGTTCTTAGATAGGTGACGTTAGTAAAAAATAATCATGGCGGCTGTGGTACACCATTGGACTTAGTGAAAAAAATATTTTCGTTTCTAATACTACAATATGGGTATTAAATTCAAGAACTCAATTTCAGAATTTCAAAAAGGTATATCATGATTATCATTCCATAATAAATTCTAACAAAAAAAATAAAAATAAAAAAATATTTGTAGAAACAAAAACTCCGACTGCATCATAGAAAATAAACAAGCCCAATAGTTTATTAGGATTAACAGTCGGGACCTATCAGTAATTCTTCAATAAATAAAATCTTTACCAGAAACCCCGCATAATTTAAAGAGGTCCCAACTGCTAATCCTAATTAACTATTGGGCTTGTTTCTTTTCTATGATGCAGTCGGAGTTTTTGTTTCTACAAATATTTTTTTATAGTTTTATGCAGTCGGGGCTTTTGTTTTTATAATTATAAATAAAATTAATCTGTGCGAAAGAAGAAAAATAAAAAGAAAATAATAAACGTATTGATGACCCTAGTAAGGTGCAATATGAGTGTAAGACTATTATATGTATTTTTGGTTTAAGATTTTAAAACATAAAATCTTATACGGAGACGAAGAGAATATCGATCACCATTTTCTCGTCTAAAACCAGGCACAAATTGACTATACAGGGTGGAAGAGGCAGCGCTCCATTTACGGAAACAGCATATAGGGTAAAATATTCCAAACCTATACCTAAAGAAATTAATCAAGATGCCTCAACAGCTTGGACGTAGGATTTTTTTTCATTTCACGATTTTTATCCATACCTGTATTTCGTGTGACGCGATTACGTATAGATCCCAATAACATAAACACTTACTACTACAAAAATACTGCTAAAGGTTAGACAACTTTGAACCTTTTCGCCAATACATACGACTCGATTTCGGAATGAACCGTGTACGGCGGTGTTCCTTTGATAGGTTTATGTGTGCGTGAGTCGTCCTTACAAATGGCGTTTTATTTTAAAATGACAATTTTATTATTTATTTTGTTTGAAAAAATTACTTTTTCATTTTTGGAATTTTTTTTTCTGATTTATAGTAGGCTTTTATAGAGTAGTTAAAACTGTGGTTTCATTTAAAGTGGTGCTTACACTTCCACCCTGTATAACTAACATATTTAATACTGTCCGTCCATAATATTTTCCATTTATATATACATTATTCATACCTCTTTACTTTAAATGTATACTAAAATTTTATCCACCGTGTTCCAAAGTTAAGAGTTGAACGCGCATTTAACTCAGCGCCTGTCCAGAATTTAAAATGATCCTAAAGCTTTATTTAAAGATACTACTTTACTCTAAACAGATATTTTATCAATTATTGAAAGCAAAAAAATAATAATAAGGCAGTCGTGGCGCAGGGGCAAAAGTGTGTGAATGTAAACGCAACAGTTGTGGGTTTGATTCATACTGGAGGAAATAAAATTTTTAATTTTAGCATTTCCATTTGAATTTTGGATATTTTTTAGATATAATATTAATCAAATCAAGATATAAGTGTGAAAATCCGACCATTTTTATTTACATAGATAAAGAATTTCTTATTCGACACACGAAATGTAGGCTTTACTTACGTATACATGTTTTTAGCTCCTTTGTTCATTCCCTTTTAATTTACCTCCTAATGTGTAGTATGTAATTGTGAGTAAAATAGGAAACAAAACGATATTAATTTATTACTATTACATAACAGAAAGTGGGGAACGGAAGGTCCCCACTATGTTTCATTTCACATAATGTAAAAACATCTAGAATAATAAAATATGTTTTAACTTAACCAAGCTTCACGCTATATTCCTAGCGGGGAACTCAAAGAGAATAAAGTACTAAATGCTACGGTCGCCTTATAGGCACCTCTTTCGCCTCGTCCACTGCCATCAACCTCTTCATACATGCCCCTAGGGGGGTCCTCATGCTTTTTATTTGACCTTCCTCCATCTGTTTGGTACTGTTGTTTCGAATAACTCCGAAGGTCAATCGTGGTTTCCCCCTACCTCTCTTATCGCTCAGTTTTCCTTCATAAATCTTTATTTGGTGTAATATCAAATATATTCTAAAACACCGAAACAGCGAACAGACAAAATATTATATACACAAATGCATTAAATGATATGAACATGCACATTAGAAGGCACTATGTTCCAAATATACGGAAATTGCGGCGACGAAGATGTGACATGTTAGTGTTGGTGTTACATTTATGTGGGACCATGTGCTAGTGTCGTTACCGGAATATTATTATATGAGCCTACTTTTATACATAACATGACTTTAATAAATGTGATTTTGGAGACCGTTGTGACGAAGTTGGTAAATTTAAAAAGTGTGAGTGATAGTTGTGAGATCACTTTGAAATGTTTGTTTTTCCTTTATAAATGGAAAAATTGTACGAAAAATCATAACAAAAATATATTGACTGACGTAATCAAATGTAAAGAAATGAGCATTCTACTGCTACTTTGACTTCATTTAGTTTTTATAATATTACATCTTTTTTTTGGTAATTTACATATAATTTAAAACTAGGTTTCCAAAGTTCATGGAGCTTAGACTTTTTTTATTTCCTAAGACAGTATATCATATAATAGTTATATGTGCATACTTACTGTAGATATTCAAAGTTAAAATGAAAAGCTATATTTTACAACTAGTATCTTTTAAAACAATTTTCTAACAGACGTGCGAGTGTCGGTGAAATATGAAGCACTTGTACACTAGACATCTTCACGTGCTTTGAATTATCGAATACTACATCTACTTGTAGAATTAGATTTAGGATGCTTTTTACATAAAGATTTTGTGAAAGAAAGTTGATTTACACTGCATTTTGAAATTATGTAAAACAAAAGGAAGAGAAAAATTGAAAACTAGATAAAAATTGCACGAATTTACCATACGAACACTTTATTTTTGAATTTGTCACTATGTTAAAAGGTTTTTTGTGAAAACTGTTTCTTCCATTCTCATGTTTTCTATCCATAAGGAAGTATCTATGTAGTATTTTTATCATAGTCTCAATAATTAAAAAAAAACAACTTCACGGTGTACACGCTGTGTATTTTCGAGGCATTGTGTGTTGGGTAGCGGAATTAGCGCCGCTCTTTGCCTCGACACTAGAGCGAAAAAATGAAAATATAATTTCAATAAATATTTTATTTGATCGAGTAGGAATCGAATCTACTACCGCGTCGCGTTACCCCTGAGCCACTGCTGGCCTCACATTTTTTTAGAAATAGCATGTTATGACTGTAGTGTAGGTACCTACTTTAATACTCGCTCTCGCCTCTCACTTTATTGCTAAGATGCTATCGTAAAAATGTAATTTGTACTAGAATAGTAGTAGTACATTATATAAATATTGATGCTAACGACGTTGTATACGCTGGTTAAGTAGGATATCTTTTTGCTATTTCACGCTCTATCCCGCAATTAGAAAGCCTAACATTAAGACACTCCGCCCCTCACTGTCCGTTAAATGCTGGAGTCATTATGTGTTGAGTGGCGGCACTCATCGCCTCGACACCAGGGCGAAGAAATATGAAATATTTCATATCCGCGAGTGGGAGTCGAACCCGCCACCTGTTGCCATTACAGTCACACGAATGTGCACCTGCACCACGTCTAGAGTCATTAATTAAATCGTTAGTAAGATATTAAGGAACTACTCGAGGGAATGAAAATAAGACCAACAATCATTCAAGTAAAGTTAGTGGTTGTTTTATTCCAATACGTGAAAAAAAAAACAGTTTTTCTAATAATAATTCTTCTTTTAATTTTGTTATCATCTATTTGGATAGATAGATTATTTTGGCAATTTATTAATAATTACATACAAAAAATTAAATTAAATCAGCTTCACGCTGTATCCCGCACAAAGCAGGGTAGGCAGAGAGAACCTAGTCTTAAAGACTCTTTTTCCTTGATTCCCCCCTTTTCGCCAAAATCTGAAGGCACTGTGTGTTGAGTGGCGGAACTCTACGCCGCGCTTTGCCTTGACACCAGAACGAAGAAATGGAAACATAAATTTAAATAAATATTTTATTTCCGATTGGGGATCGCACCCACAACCAGTCGATTTTGCAGTCACACTTTGTGCCTTTGCGCCACGACTGGCCTCATACAAGACATACTTAAATAACTAATTATTTTATAACATCAACAGGAATTTTATATATAAAATTAGATTAACGTTAAATCAACATTTAAAGTATTCCATTCGGTCATTCGCTGGAACGTAAACCTTTAATTACAGTGCGGTTCAATATATGTATTTGCAATTGAACACGACATTGTTCACAGAGTTACATATTTAATTATATTGGGATATTTGAACCAAAACAATGAATATATTTAGTTGGTTTTCCTTTTGTTGGCTTATAAACCAAATCAGCTGTAAATAAATACGTTATATAAATACATTTTTTTACAGTTTCACGCTGTGCTTTGCTGGCAGTCTGCCTACCCTAGAAGAAGAAAACACTTTTTTTGAAAAAACTTATTGCTAGGTGGCGGTTTACAAATATTATTTTACTTCACGTATATTCTGTTTAAGCTATTTGACTAATAGAAAACCCTATTCTTCCCAGCTGCTCATTGTAGCCTACAACGTAAAAGAGAAAGTTAGCGTAGCAGGATCCTGCAGGCAGAGGGAATGTAGTATTAAAACACTCCGTTCCCTTCATTCACTTACTCCGACCAATATTCGAGACATTGCGTGTTGAGTGACAGAACTCAATGTCGCGCTTTGACTATTTACCAACATAAGAAAATTAAAATAACGCATTCTCCCGAGTAAGAATCGAACCCACAACCGTAAATTAACTTTAAATCTTAAGCCGCCGATAAGAAATAATAAAATATATATATCTATTTCTATCTAACGCGCCTCCTTTGCATACAAAGCAAAACAATTGTAAAAATGTTATCTTAAACAGTCACAAATAAGCTATTTGGCTAGATAAATTACATTTTTGATTTTGTAAAATATTTGCACAAATTTACGTTAAAAGGAAAAAACCGTTTCCTTGGGCGTTGGTGCCAAAAGCGTTAAAACCATTATTTAGAAACGTGACTGATTGTGATTTATGGTCGCCAAAAATTATATTCAACGCGAATTAAAATAAATTATAGCTTCATGTCGTTGTTGAAAGTATGGAATATAAAATAATAGTTTTTAATTTTCTTTTTGGTGCGCGGCTCTACCTTTTATTATCAACTCGTGTTAATTGATTTTAGTACGTCAAAAGAAATATAAAAGTCACAAGTAGTGGCTTTGAGTTTCGTTATTTACTCAGCGTCTCAAATTAAGTCATTACTAGAGCCAGGAAATTAAAATTTATTAAATATTTCAATCCGTCGAATGGGAATCCAACCCACAACCTGTCGTTTTTACAGTCATCCTGCGCCAAAGGAATATTACCATGAGTCATAATAAAAATGCTATTAATTATATTTAACTATATATTTCTTCAACTACAGTCAGCTTCAAACTTTAAAAGCCAAATTACAAAAGCTCCCGCAATGATTCAATTAGGTTTGAACAAGATTCACGTCATTATATGATTTTTTCTCAATCTTAAAGAATTTTCTGATTGTTAAATTATAAGGGGATATTATATGGCTATAAATAGTTGTATTTATATTTTTTGTGAAATTTTATATTATTTTAAGTAATAACTTTCCACATTATATCAAGGAAAATGTCAGGTCGGTTTAGTTACCCTATATTATTGTCTAGAACTGAACTATGACGTCAACATAACTAAATTAATGAAAATCTAATTAATAATTCATATTAAATATACACATAACTTACTACAAGGTAATCTAAATAGTTATCTGAAAGGTATCAAGTCGAAAATACTTAAACCAAGAAAAATAATCGTTAAATTAATTGAGACCGTCGTGGTGTTGTGTCCATAAACGTGCTACTGTAAACGTGAGTCTTGTGGGTTCAATTCCCACTTGGGGGAATGAAGTATGCAATATTTTCATTTCTTCACTCTGCCACCTAGCTAAAACAAGACGTTGTTTTCTGCCACTCTCGAGAAAGTCTCGAGAATTTTGCGGAAAGTGGAGAACAGACGTGTTTTAATAGGAACGGAGTGTCTTCACACTAAGTTCCCAAGTTTCGTCTGCCTACTTGGAGCGAGATACAGCGTGAAGCCAACGAAGAAATATACCTGAGTATATTTTATATTATAGCTTATCTGAATAAGTTCCAACAAATAACTAAAATATATATAATATTCCTCAATCAGCTTCCCAACACGTGCTTTTGTAAAGTAATAATGAATAATTAATTTAAACTCTAAATAACATTTCGTCGTTAGCTCATTAGCGCCCCGAACGTTACTGCGCTGATATTAAACCAAGTTTATTTTCGATCAAAAGTTATGTCGTTTTATGGATTGTTTGCAAGAACAACACGTTAATATATTTTATTATATTCTACATGCTACAGCCCGCAATTTCGTTTGCGTGGACTATGAAAACGGAAAGTCCTGTTTTTTCCGCTCCGTATGAATATTGAGAATTTGTCTCTCAGAGACTACATACACCTCCCGAGGTAGTGTAAAAGCAAAGCAAGGCTGTACTATCGATTGAATGAACGAAATGTACGAACAAAATTTGAAAATTGAACCTGTGACCTACTCTACGTAAGAATGTTTTAATAGCGCCGAGCAGACACAGCCCTCATTACAACCATTGTTGTACCACAAATATTGTGAACAATGCCCTGTTTTATATCTATTCACGTCGCTGTTTCTTGAGGGTTAATTACGTACATTATTTGCTTTCATACTCTTTTTCATGTACTCTTACTATGTTATATTTTAAGCTTTTGATTTGAGATAAACACTATCTAATATGAAAATCCCGCCGATATTAAATGTTTGATCGTAAGCGCGACGGTTATGGATTCAATCTCCATTCGTAGGATTGTATTTGTTAGCTTCACACTGTATACCGCATAAAGTAGGGTAGGCAGAGGGAAACTGAGAACCATATTTAAGGATATTCCTATTAAGACACTTCCGTTCCTTAACTAGGCCTAATCAAATCGTTACCAGAGAAGATAATAAATATTTCATTTACTCGAGCGGGAATCTAATCCACAACTATCGTATTTACAGTCACATGCTTGTGCCCGCCCCTGCACCACGACGGCCTTGTAAAGCTATCTATTTTCATTTCCCTACTAAAGTAAGACATTACTTTTTATTTTAAAAATAGTCAAGTTTCTATTACCTTACCGTCCCGTCCCGCCTATTGGAATAAAATATACCTAGTGTATATATATATTATATATATTTTATTTATACTTTAACTAATATTAAGAAATAATCTATGAGATAAACTATGAATACCTTATTAAGCATGTCATAGTGGAACTACCATCCTTTTGTGTGTTGCAATCAAATTACAACAATATTAATATTGGTACCAATAGTCAGGAATCCAATAATTGAACTAATTAATGATATTATATTAATAATAGAAGTCTAATGTTATCTATAACTGGTACTAAAATTATATATTGTCTTCACCCAACGTCTGAATTATTAAAGAAATTAGAAAATTTTAAATATCTTATTTCATAGAATGGGAATCGAACCCAAAACCAGTCGTATTTGCAGTCACACGCGTACACCTTTGCAATACAACTGGTTAAAAAGATACACATAGTTTATTAATAGCGGATAGTCGGTTCAATCGCCACGATTTATAACATTTTAAATATATCTGATACATACTCTTATGTGGACATAAATTGAATCTGGAATCGTAGCATATAATCAGATCTGTTCTAATGTGGGTATGATGGTATCTCAAATAAAAAGTAATTCAATAAAAAAAAAATAACTGACTTCAAATATGAATTTCCTATATTTTACATATCCGGGTAAAAAGGAGCTATTTTGAGATACCCATGTAGGGTATCTCGAAAACAACTGGCGTTATTTTGATGAAATTTGGTTAAAAGTTATCTTATCTAACTTCATATACAACTGATAAATATTTGAATTAAAAAAAAACGATTAAAAAAAAGTATAAAAATTTTAACGTAATGGGATTCGAACCCCTCGCCTCTTTGACAACAGTCCAAATTTTGGACGATTTCTTTCTTAAGTGAGGAATAACACTTTAAAAACTATATATGAGTATCCTAATTTTTAACAAAATAATCCGTTTCGAATACATTTTAATGAAAAATATTCTGTTTATGTTTTTACTAAAATCTAAAGACTTTTCTGCCTACCTATACAAAAGTTTTAATAGACTACATTCTGCTATAATTTGCGTTACCTAACGAGTAAAAACTCTAAATTCATTATAAAGGAAACAACGATATTTCTTGACATCTTTATTCTCTCTAAATCAGTGGTTCCCAACCAGTGGTCCGCGGACCACCAGTGGTCCGCAGAAGCCTAAATATGGTCCGCGAACGATTTTAATTTTATGACTGAAGATGGTGACGCGAAGTTTCTGTTTAATTATCATAGTTAATTTTTGTTATACCTACATGCATAGTGGTCCGTGCTACCAAGAATGATATAAAAGTGGTCCTTGATCAAGAAAAGGTTGGGAACCCCTGCTCTAAATAAACCTATACACAAGAAAAAATAAAAAAAACCCGTTATCGATTAAAAACAAATCGGTCCATCAATTTAGGAGATAGTGCCACAGACAGACACAGACACGCCAAACTAGTAACACTCCTCCTTTTGCGATGGCGGTTAAAAAAAAACAATATAAGCTAAGAATATTTAAGTGTTGATTTATAGGTCCTCCGTGGAACAATGAGTGTCTGACTGTAAAGATGATGGCTGTGGTTCGGTGTCCATTCGGGAAAATACTTATAATATTTATTTTATTTTAATTTTTCTGCTCTGGAAGACGAAGAGCGGCGGCGGCCCGAAAATTTTGGAAAAAATGAAACGTGAATATGAAGAAAATAATGGAAAACTAGTTTAATAGTAGTTATAAGTGATAGTAGGCACTTAAAGAAGTAATTATGGAAGTTATTTTAATTTCCCACATCAGTGAGTCAGATCGTGGAAATGAGTTCTGCACTTTTCCACCGAGATTGCATTTTTATTGCGCACATTGAACTTGTCGTAATTCTGCATATATACTTTGATATGTCTTGTGTAGGTATAAATTAGTTTTTATACGATCAATACTACTTCAAGTTTAGTCGATGCAACAAAACATCAATGTATTTTAATATTTATTTAAAAAAAGGCTATATAAGAAAAAAATATATAAAAGTAAAGTATATTATCTAAATGCCTCTATGCTATCGCAATGCCTCCAGAATTCGGCAGAAAGTGGGGAACGGAGTGTCTTAACACTAGGTTCCCTCTGCCTACCCTGCTGTGTGCGGGATACAGCGTGAAGCTAATTTAATTTTTTAATTTAATTTTTTATATTATCTTAAAGTAAAGATATAATATACTTTGCTAATATGAAAATTTAATGGTAATTTACCTTTTGTAGTGAAACTTAGAGCTAGACTTATGACCATCACGCGGATTCGCCCGCTTGAACGTATTGTTATTATATATTATTGTTATTATATATCCCAATTATATGAAATCTTTTCATAGATTGTAGCCTATGTGATATTATGATATTTAAGCAATATTGCTATAAATTTCCATCAAAATATGTACAGTAGTTTTCAAGCAACAAGCATCCATTTTCACAAACTTTCACATTTATAATTTTAGTAGGATTTTTGGTCCAATGTTATGACAGTGGACGAGCTGAAAGAGATATGAGGGTTATGACCCTCTTCAAACATGGCGGGAGGTACTCTTGCATTTCACTATACTGTGTAGGTAAAAAGATTAAATAAGTTCTTACCCTGCCTCTCTTACCACTCACTTTTGCTTCATAAATCGTTATACTATTCTTTCTTGTCAACTGATAACGTTCATATTAATTTTCATTATAAACATATACTTAGCAATAAATACTTATAATACCCGTACCCATTTAATTCGAAAATCCACGTTACCCATTGAGCTTTATTGTTGTGTTTTTTAAATATTGGATTTATATTGTTGCACATTTCGTAAAATCATACATTATTTAGCAGTTTTATTATTTAATTTCCTACAAATGTAAAGAAAATATTTAATTTACAAGCAAATACACAAAAACAGTATTTATTACATTTTACAATATTTGTACAAACGTAATAATATAAAATTTTTTACATTTCATTATTTATTGATAAACTCACCGTGAATGCATGATTCACGTCCCCGGAAGAGTTGAAAATGTTCAGTGAAGTAAAAAAATATTTTTATTTCATACGTTCACATAAGAGTTTGTCCTAAGAAATTGTAAGGGTCAAATGAAATGTGAAGTAGCTGAGAACCCTCTTACTTCCTTAATTCAGAGGTAGTGTATGTACATAAATATATAAATTTTTTATGTTAGATATTTTTATTTATTTTATTAGCGCCACGCTGAATTCCGCACATAGCTAGGTAGGCAAAAAAACCTAGGGTAACGACACTATATTCTATCTTCTAAAACACTTCGATATCGCACTTTCCACCGAATTCTTCAGTCATTAGACTCAACATTCGTTGAGTGTCGGAATTTAACGCCGCGCTTTGCGTCTTTAAGCTTAAAAGCGTCGCGCGTATGTGGGTCCAATTCCCACTCAGGGGAATTATTTGTTATCATATTTTTGACCATGAACTAGTGTCAAGTGTTCAAAAAATCAAATGTACAAAAGGCGGTTATTCCAGTTTAAGACCTTTATTTACACATGTTTATATACACTTTATAAGACCATACTTTATTGTATATAAAATAATAAATAAACCATTATCTAGATATGACAAAAATATCAAATTAAGTCACTAACATTATTATTATAGCATTTCATTATTTGCTCTTATATTTTAAAGCTTAATAAAACTAAGGTTATATGAAAACGTAAATAGCTTAAAAAATATTTGTAAAAACAAAAATCCCGACTGCATAATACTAAAAAGAAAATAAACAAGCCCAATAGTTTATTAGGATTAACAGTCGGGACCTCTTTAAATTATGCGGGGTTCCTGGTAAAGATTTTATTGATTGAAGAATTACTTATAGGTCCCGACTGTTAATCCTAATAAGCTATTGGGCTTGTTTATTTTCTTTTTAGTATTATGCAGTCGGGATTTTTGTTTTTACAAATATTTTTTTTATTTTTCACTTTTTGTTAGAATTCATTATGGCAATGATAATCATGATATACCATTTTGAAATCCTAATATTGAGTTCTTGAATTTGATATCCATATTGTGGTATTCGAAACGAAAAAAAATATTTTCACTAAGCCCAATGGCGTCCCACAACCGCCATGATTGTTTTTTTTAAACGTCATCTATCTAAGAACACTTGGGATGCTAATACAAATCTAACAATACCTCAATTACGTAAATCCGTTCAGCGGTTCTGGAGATATGAGGTAATAAAGAATATTACATACATACAAGATACGCGCGAAAAACATAACCCTTCCTTAGCAGTCGGGAATAAAGATAAGATGATCTTCATTTTGTATGTAAAGTGGTACTCTCGATTGTAGTGATAGTGTACTTTAATTATGAAAATTTAATTTATCTAAACCATATAAATATTATATAATTTTGTTTGTATGTAATGATTATTCTTTTTTTTTTAAGTTAGTGCCTGTCCTATTTTAATAGAAATGTTAGAATTTGACCGAAAATAGGATAATGAGTGTCTTAACACTAGGTTACCTGTTGTATCCGAGAAACAGCGTAAATCTGATATATTTTTTTCGATGCAGTTTTATCTATAGATATATAAGATAAAGTATATATTGTGAGTTCGATTCCCACTCGAAGAAATTAAATATTGTTAGAAATCGGAAGCGGTTAACGTTTTGAAAAAAAAATACTATATAAACACATATCGTCTATATGTTTCTAAGCTATTTGGAAGGAGATACTATTTAATTACAATAAGTGATATGTATCAGCACCTAATAACAATATTTCATACGAGTGTCCTTCCAATAAGGGCCGTTGCCTACAAGCAACTACCCCCGATTGACACAATTTCACCGCTTTTATCATCTTTTTCATCTACCCTCTTTTACACGACTTCACTAACAATATATAATATTTCCATTCCTTCGCTCTGGTAACAAGTAATGCCCCTCAATATTTAAGTAGGCATTAATGCTTCCAGAATTCACCGGAAAATGTGGAACGGACGTGTCTTAACTCTAGTTTCCCAAGTTCACTCTACCTATCCTACTATTTGTAAAAAATGCATGTACATACATACGAAAGAAAAAGACAATTCATATTCCCCAATACGAATACGAATAATTAAATTATTATGAGAACAGGAACATAGTAAAAGCAATAACGTTATCAGAACGCGTCTCTTCAAGATATATCGGTATCCCAGTTAGCCTTAACTATATACATGATTCATGACCGCTCGAGATACTGAATCGAAATATCTGTATTTGCGTTGCAAAATATAGTATAGCTTTTTTAAATAGTATAACCCATTTTTTTAAGCTTTATTAGCGGTTACGGCGTTATTTGGACTATACTGTTTTTATATTCATGCAGATGCAACATTTTGGTTGAAGGAATTAATGGTATGTAGATGTTTTGGTACAATTTCATAGTTCCTTCATTATTCTTGTTTACATTAATATATTTATATTTTGTATCCGTTTTATTAATTTTGTTTATAAGTTTAACCCAATAGGTTAACCTAGTGATGTAACAAAAAATAAAAATTATTTTATCCTAATTTCTATAAGTTGTGCATTAAGTGGCAGAGCGTAACGTCATTTTTTCTTGCTGGAGAAGGTAGTATTAAAAATTTAAACATATTCATCAGCAAGTAGAGATTAATCTCACAATCAATGCTTTTGCAATGAGTCACTGCTGTCACTTGCATCAGTTGAAAAGAAAAAGAACATACTAATATGTTATAACTTAAATCACTGTATTTTCTCTGCAACGCACACAGGTGAAATTCACTTAAAAGTTGGTCAATATTATAATTATGTTTAAATATTGCTTTAAATGATCGGAAATAATATTTTTCATGAGTGTATTCTATTTTAATGGGTAAAGAATAAAGATTTATTTAATTACCATATCCATACAAAAAAAACATGTAATTTTAAATCTACTTCAATATTTATGTATTCAATATATAATCTTGAGGATAAGACTTTACTTGTTTTTGAAGTAGTCGAGTTCCGTGGTCATTACATTCATTCATCAGTAAAAATTTTCCAATTTTCCAATATAATTAATTGGTATACTACTAGTATAATAGGAATCGTCTGAAAATGGTTATTAATATTTTTATAATTTCATTTTGTACAGTTGTCGCAAGTAGACGCAGCCAAATTTAGTACCATATAAAAGGTATTGGAATTTACTATTAAAATAATAAATAAAAAAGCGCGTTAAAGTATAAACATTTTTACTATAAGTATAAAAATCATTTAATGAAATATGGCCTTAACTTTAAAACGCCGTATCTTCGCAATCCTAATCCTAAATAACTATTTTATTGTATTGTTGTAAAGACCTTTATCTGAAGGTATAGAATCCATAATGGCTTAGTTCTAATACCAACTAAATAAATATAAAACGTGATTTAAAAATAATGCAAAATAATACTAAGTCATTCCTTCAAGCAATGACTGTATTGTTGATCTATGTAAGTAATAAAATAAAAAGTGTCAAGTTTTTTACTAGCAACCAATAGATAGATAAAGAAGTCTTGTAGGTAATTAAGTTTACTATTTTTTAATTAGAGAAACTTTATTTTTTGAATTTTGGCCATCAATCGTATAAATTTCACCTGTGTGCAACGTTTCGAATGCGACGGAGGACTCTAGGTTCCCTTTGTGTACCCTGCCATACGCAAAGTAAAAAGAGAGAAAGTATGAGAAATGATAATAGCTGACAAACATAAACAAAAATTACTGTCGCTTTCAGTTATAAAAAGTTAATTCAAAATGCAATCTCTTCCAACATCCTGCTGACTGTTTATTTATTTAATTTTCACAGAGCACTCGTTAAATATTTGTGTGGTCGCAGTTTCAAGTTCCAGCTTTTAAATATTAGATATTTCGTGGAACAAAATTATCTCATTCTTATTATTCAAAACTTAATTTGATTTAATATGTTTTTAATTTGAGAATTTAAATCTCTATTTTATGTAAATGCGTAAATCATACATCGAATTTTTTTTACTTTGAAAATATTTTATTTAAAAATATATTTTTTTATCAGCTTCATGCTGTTTTAACAGGGTAGACAGAAGGAACCTAGTGTTAGCTTTTGTCAATTCAAAGAAAACTTACAAGTGTTTTATACTTTACATTAATAAATGTAAATGTAAACTAAGTTTCAAATAAAAGCTCTCCAGTCCAGGAGAAGTGAATAGACAGAATTATAGAAATGGTACGTATAAATGTAGAATATAAGATAACAATTTTAAAATATATATAGTAGGCAGTAAGTGATCTAGTATCAATTAATGTTAATAGGTGGAAGGGACTAGTGTCATGACACTCCGTTCTCCACTTCAAGACTCTGATTTAATTCAAAATCATCATCAAACGAATCTAATGAGTTGAACACCACTCATTCAATCTACTCCGTGTGTAAATGAAGAACGCAGTGTATGAGCACTAGGCCTTCTCCCTAGTACTCCGCTATATGCAAGAAGAATAACAAAATATAAAAATTATGCTACATTTTCTTTTAACGCGGAATGCCATGATGTTCAAATAATCCTTCTTATCTCCATCCAAAGGTTAAATAAAAGCTTTACCAAGGCTCAAAACGTTTTCTGATTTTCAATCTCATATTCTCACGTGTGTAAAGGATGAATGTCAAAAACGATCAAATAAATCATATAAATATTTGTATTCTTTTTTTGTTACATACTATTATTGTTTTGTAAATGTCATAAATATAACATTTAACCACAATTTAGTTAAGGCTTGGTTATCTTATATCTGTATTATATGAAGAGGCCAGTCGAGGCGCAGGGCCATAAGTGTGAGACTGTATACACGACTGGTTATGGATACGATCCCCACTAAAGTAAATAAATATTTATTAAAATTTTTATTTTCCTTTTTTAGCCTTCATGCAAGGCAACGTGCAGCGTTAAGTTCCACCACCCAACACATATGCCTCCTGAATGCGGTGGAAAGTGGTAAACGGAGTTTCTTAACACTAGGTTTTTTTTTTAATTATATAATTACTCGTATCCCGCAAATTCGTTTGTCTGGCCTTTAGGACATAAAAAAGAAAATCGTTTTTATACCGAGAAATTTGAATAAAGCAAATTGAGTGAACAATCCGTATATTATTCACAGTATATATAGGCTACACATGTAACAAACAAATTTGAAACGGCATTGATAATAATAATAATAATTATATATTTTTTTTCTTTATACTTTTATCTGCCATCTTTATAACTATTTATCAATACTCTCGTAATATAATCAGTAAAGTTGAACTCTTGAAATATAATAGAGATTGAGATTATAATTTAATGTGTGTAGTTATTGAGATCTTATTTTCTAGTATGTTATAAAATGTACATTTGAAGTTTAAAAATATACTTTGAAGATTATAACAGTGAATTTGATGTTCAAAAATATGAATTTGAAGTTTAAAAAGGCGGATTAGATAAGTAAAAGTAAGAATTTGTATAGTAAAACTTATATTTAAAGATTTTCTTCTTTCTTATTGTTAAAATAAACATTTTAAAAATTATTGTTTTGTTCATTGTAAGATTCTGAAATTTACAGAATACCGTGTAGCTCTAGACTAAAGACTAATCTGAAAGTTAACAGACTTTTAGATTGTTTTGGAACTAAAAAAGTATAACTTAAGCCACTTCCGCCTCCCACTTTCCAGTAGAAACAATTCAGTAGAATTTGCTGAACTCACCGCGCTTGCCTCGTTACCAGAGGAAATGAAAATAATTAATATTTACTTTCCTTGAGTAGGCATCGAACCCACAACCTGTCGCGATTACCGTTTTTATGTTTATTCACTGCAAACATACACATACAAATCTTTCTGCTTTATATAATAGTATAGAATATACATTAAACAAATTATTGATTTTTTACATTACTTAAATAATCACCATTTTTAGTGAATATAATATTCTTTTCACCGTTTACTTTTACGCTCCTTGTTTTAGTTTAGAACTTTTTGTAGTTTTGTTCGGCCATAGGGAAATACGACATAAATCGAAAAGTTGGATAAAAGGTTGAGTAAATTTTTCTTAGATATTTATTATTTAGAAGACAGTTTTGTGAAAAGAACAAGCATTGCTTTACACGCCGAAGATAATTTTTTAACTTTAACATTTCACAGTCATATAAATAAAACAAAGAATAAATAAAATTATGAATGAAATTTCTTTATTTTTTTCCAGGCATACATTTAGACCGAACATCAACTGTATTCTTAAACTGATAACGAGCTGGTTTTTTCATTCAATACTCCGCCTTTTGTTAGTTTAAACATACATATGAAAAAAAACTTCTAATTTCACATTAAATACATCACAGTTGTGCTCTTTTGTAGAGTAGGTTACATGATGTGAATATATGAATACTGAATATATATTTTTTTAAGTTTTGTTTATATAGTTTTTTTTTCAACTTGACGATGTACCCTGCCTTGAGTAGATATGCAGAGGGTTAAGGCACTCCACACTTTCTACCGTGTTGTGAATCCTGCGCTTTGCCACGAAACACACTAAAGCAGAGAAATAAACATTTAACATTTTTCGAATGGAAATCGAATCCACAATCTGTCGCGCTTTCATTCACACACATGTGTCCCTGTACTATGACTGGCCTCAAACATAAAATTAATGTAATGTAATTACAAACGTAAATGATTAATGAAATTTCGATTAATTCAAAAGTAAATAAAGTATACTGTGGAATCTGTTAATTACTTTTTCTTGCACAACAAATATTGGTTTAAAGCAGATTGAGTTGGGGAATAATTTGTGAAATTCCTATACGTTTGTGTATTCTATAAATAATTTATAAATTACAAAACTTGCATATCGGTCTTTTAGAGGTCGTCATGGCGCTGTGGGAGATAGTATATGTTTTTAGGTGTAACAGTGGTGGATTTAATTCCTACTCGAGAGAACAATTTCATCTAATTTATTTTCTCATTTTGGCTTCCGCTACTTAACAAGCAATTTTCTATTTCAGTAGCCCTGTATTAAAAAATATTATCAGATTCTCAAGTATAGGTAGTTTTAACCGACTTCTGTAAGGAAAGGAGGTTATCAAGTAGACTGTACTTTACTTGGCACCGACTTCAGAATTAAATAATCTTTTTTTAATTATTTTTGTTAAACAAAATCAAAGTACGGTTTTCTTTATGTAAAATTATCTTTTACTTTTTAGTTCGTTGTTTGAAGTCGATTTTTTTGTTAAAAATTAATTTATTAGACGTGATTTTTATTTTTTATTACACTTTACGACAGGAAGGTGGTCATGTTTTGAAAGAACCACTACAATTTTCTATTTCGTCGTCATATATCGTCGTTCTCTTTCAGCTGGAACTTCACACTTTTCGTGTTGAATGGCGGAACTAAACACCGCGTTTTGTTTGGTAAGAAAGACAGGGGGCAACTAAAACTAATATGTTCACCTGATAGCGGCACGTACAACCACGTACTTCACCTCATTATAAGAGTGAGAGAATGAATATATTTCCCGAGTGGGAATCAAACTCACAACAGAATTCAACTAAGCTTAATCAATTTTAAAAATTATTCTCCGAGTCAAATTCACAACTATCACATTTACAGTCAAAAGCTGTGGTGCCTTCTACATACGTAAATAATATTAAAAAAAAACCTAACAGCAAATTAATTTTGGTAATTAAATTCATATATTCTTATCTATTTGTAAATGTAATACATTTGGGACGTTAGTAAATATGCACTGAGATATTCTCTGGAACATTTACTCAAATTACTTGAAGACTGAGGATTTCAAGAAACTGTTTGTAGAATATTTTGATTTATTCATAATTTAGTAAAACGACGTCGTTTCAGCTACAAAATGATCTTAGCTGGCTTCAAATATATTATGTGTATGAATTTAATGCAGATTTGTATAAATGAGACTTAAATTATAAGTTTCATATTTATCTTTTACTGTATACCAATTAAATTAAAATAAAGTAAAGTAAAATATTTATATCATGTATTTTAAAAGATTTTTATAGAATTGTAGATGGCCTTGATTGTTATACACTATTCCATTTTACCGCTATAGTAAGACAAAGCCGCGTTCCGCGTTTAGTTACAGTTCACATCACACAATATCTTAAATTTGGAAGGTATGTGCAGAACGTAGTATCTAGTTCTAGATAAAAGGATGTTTTATTTGTCTACCCTACGATACTATAATAATGTAAAGCTTAGTTGAAAATATCAATAACACAAAAACAGGTATCGAAAATTTTAATCCATGTTTAAAATATTTATTTATACTTCAGGTATATAATTTACATTTCATACATTTAAGAGTAGTACTTAATTAAAATACGATTTAATTATTTTAAATTAATTAATTTATTATCCAGGGCAGCCGTGGCGCAAAGTGTGACTGTTAAACCGACTGGTTGTGGGTTCGGTCGCCACTCAAGAAGATGAAATATTTACTTAAATGTATATTTCTATTTCTTCGCTCTGGTGTCAAGGCAAAGCGCTGTGTTGAGTTCTGCCACTCAACACGTAATGCCTCCAGAATTCGCAGAAAGTGTCTTAACACTACCACCCTCTGCCTACCCTGCTGTGTGCGGGATACAGCGTGAAGCTGATTTATTTAATTTATTATAAAGTTAAGTTTAAAAGTAATAATAAATATTTATGATTTTTTTTATATTACTTATTGTTGTCACAAAGATTGAGTAAGGTAATAAAAATAATTCATTCCCCAGAGTGGAAATCAAACTCATGATCGTCCTGATGAAAGTTTAATCATATAACGAGAATAATGTTATACACATTATTTGTCGATATTAATATTATACAAACTTATACATTTCTAGCGTCATGCTGCATCTCGTTGTTATGTTGAATGGCGGAACTCAACGCCACACTTTGCCTTGTTACCAAAATTAATACTTTTATTATTTAAATCACGACAACACCATTCACTATATAACACGTTGTAGAAAGGTGTATATAAGTACGACATCTTAAAGATTTTTGTGAAAGAGGAATACTTTGCGAGAACTTATTTATTATTCAGATAGCGAGTTTCACGCGCTATCTATTCTTATTTCATTTCTTTCAGAAAATCGACTATCAAACAAATAATTAATTTCAACAACACAAATATTCACATATTTTATATGAAATAAACTAGAATTATAAGGTTGTAATGGTTTTTTTTATGAAATATTTATAAAGTCTCACTTTTTTTATTTTTTCCTATAGTTGTATTATAAGTTCTCACGTCGTGCCCAATGTCATTCATAACTGTAGACTTACGCTGCAAATTTCATACTAAAAACAACAAAATTGATGCATAAATGTTGGTAACTTTTGATTGCTTTGGCTGTTTCTTGATTGATGATTGTTTCTGTGCTCCAAGGAACCGTAGTCTAAAATATTTGAAAATTATTTCAATTTAAAACCTCGACGTGATCTCGAGATAAATGATCTTGACAGACAGACAACAAAGTAATCTTATAAGGGTTCTTTTTTTCTTTTGAGGTAAGAAATCTTATAAATATCCCAACAATAAGATGTTATTTGATATGTTAATGATACATCTATTAGCTATTACTAATGAGCTGTAATTCCACACATAAAGTACAGGTTAAATGTACATATCTATACATTATATATACATACTATAGTAATGGCTTCGATTAGTTATAGTTCAAGATAATAGCCGGGACATTACTATTAATTTAAAATAAGCTATTTTAGAAATTGTATCTGTTTAGGATCATTAATATCATATATATATATACATGGTGGAAGTGTAAGTTCAAAGTTGTTTAACCTGTAGTAGTATTTTTGTAGTAGTAAGTGTTTATGTTATTAGGATCTATACGTAATCGCGTCACACGAAATACAGGTATGGATAAAAATCGTGAAATGAAAAAAAAATCCTACGTCCAAACTGTTAAGGCATCTTGATTAATTTCTTTAGGTATACGTTTGAAATATTTTAACCTATATGCTGTTTCCGTAAAAGGAGCGCTGTCTCTTCCACCCTGTATAGTTGAAAGGTGCAACTTTTTTACGTTTATTGATAAAGTAATCAAGGTGAGCCAGTCGTGGCGCAGAGGTGAACTATGTGACTGTAAACGCGATTGATTTAGAGTTCGATTCCCACACGAGGAAATTAAGTATTTAATATTTTCACTTCTTTGTTCTGGTGGTCGAGGTAAGGCGTGGAGTTGAGTTCCGTCACTTAACTCGCCATGCCTTTGGAGTTGGTTTTACTGTGTTATGTACACGTATGTATGTAGGAAATATGTAAATGTTAAAACAATATAAAGATTCTCCCTGGGACCCAAACCTACCACTATCGTTGTATGGCGTAGCGCATAGATAGATATTTTTTAGAAGAAAACTATTTCAGCACTTAAATTTCCATAGTTTTCTGAAAAAGAAATTTAAAAATTGTAAGTGAAATAGTAAAGACCACTCCATAAAATAAATGTAACTATATACATCAATTTCTTAGCTTCACGTTGTATCCTGCACATAGCAGGAAGGAACCTGGGAATCTAGTATTAAGACACTCCGTTCAGCACATTCCATCGAGTTCTTAAGGCGTGTTTAGTGTTATATACAAAAATAAAAACCTAATAGAAGCAATGACGCTAAACTTTTTGACTTTTAATGTATCAAAATTCGATGTAATTTTTTATATTAAACCAATCTGAATCACTTAATATCGTTTCAACTTGTTTCTCCTTTTGGCTTTTGAAATTGAATTTTCAATAATTTATGTGTATTTTACGGCACAACACTCAGAGAAACGAAGAAATTACTCAAATAATTATAACTTCTACCTTACAGTTCAATTTTCGATTAAATATTTACATTTTAAGATATACCAGTTTAAGATATATTAAATTACAATATATTTATTCATTATTAATAAAACGCATGGACATTGGATAGTAGTTTATTAGAGAATGAATATGACTTTGACAGATGGTAAGGAAGTACACATATAGCTAAATGTCGCCACTAGTAATATTTTAATCATTTAGTTACAATTAATAACAATACCACCACTTAACTAAATAATCTAAAATATGTTTATTAAACAATATTAAACAAAACAATGTTATGAGTATATTACTTGTGTAATGCCACCACACCCATCTTATTCATAAAATAATAATGTTTAATTTTAGACAGACTTTTAGTCAATAAATCAGCTGGCATTGCAGAACTCTTTAAATATTCTAATTTAACAAATTTATTACATACTGCTTCCCGTATAAAATGAAATTTTATATCAATATGTTTGCTACGTCTATGATATACAGAATTTTCAGTAAGTTTTAAAGCACTTTGGCTGCCATTATACATCAAAATAGGCATATTATCTGGTCTGTTAGTTAATTCACATAATAAATTCTTTAAGAAAATTGCCTCTTTACTAGCTTCACATACAGCCATGTATTCAGCTTCGGTGCTTGACAAAGCCACCGTCTGTTGCTTTCTACTTTCATGAGATACTAGACAACCTGAATATACAAAACAATATCCTGTATAAGATCTTCTATCTAAATTATCAGATGCCCAATCAGCATCAGCGAAACCAATTAAATCTAATTTATTTTTAACATATTTTAAGCCAAATGACTTTGTACAACTTAAATATTTTAAAACTCTTTTAGCATGTTTCCAATGTGTTTCTGTATTACAGTTATTAAATATGAAGAAATCATCAACAAACAAAGCCACTAATGTTTTAACATTTTCAGATAATTTTACAAACAAACAATGTTCATACAATGACTTTTGATACCCCAACTTTTGTAAATAATCATCAACCTGCTTATACCAGGCCCTAGCTGACTGCTTTAACCCATATATGGCCCTTTTTAATTTTAAAACTTTATTCTGACTTTGTTTCCATTTCGAATAAGTTGACTTACCGATAACAAATTGGTTGACAGGTTAGGAACACACAACACATCCTTGACTGTAATGTCGAATTCTGAATTATCAACTATGGTTCTAATCATTGTATTTCCTGAGCATATAACTGGTACTATTAGATCGGA
>JAATLQ010005741.1:52093-72122 GCA_013421005.1 Heliconius erato x Heliconius himera | reverse complement strand
AGGTTAAGCGCGGCGTTGAGTTCTGCCACTCAACACGCAATGCCTCCAGAATTCGGCAGAAAGTGGGGAACGGAGTGTCTTAACACTAGGTTCCCTCTGCCTACCCTGCTGTGTGCGGGATACAGCGTGAAGCTGATTTATTTATTTATTTTATTTTATTATAGTTGTCAATCAATTCTGCTTAAATCAATAATCATGTATTTTAAGCGGGCGAAGCCGTGGGCGGGCCGCTAGTGTTTCACTATAACCTTAAATGAAACAATTCAACATTTCATATAGTTACATATAATTTATTTGGCTAGTCGTGGCGCAACGGCACAAAGTGTGACTAAAACTGACTGGTTGTGGATTCGATCCCCACTCGAGGAGATGAAATATTTACTTAAATTTATATTTCCGGTGAGGCCGGTCGTGGCGCAGCGGCACGAGGTGTGACTGCAAAACCGACTGGTTCTGGGTTCGATTCCCACTCGAGGAGACTTAAATTTATATTTTCATTTCTTCGCTCTGGTGTCGAGGTTAAGCGCGGCGTTGAGTTCTGCCACTCAACACGCAATGCCTCCAGAATTCGGCAGAAAGTGGGGAACGGAGTGTCTTAACACTAGGTTCCCTCTGCCTACCCTGCTGTGTGCGGGATACAGCGTGAAGCTAATTTTAATTTATATTTACATTTCTTCGCTCTGGTGTCAAGGCAAAGCGAAAAGCAGAAGCGCGTTGAGTTCTGCTACTTAACACACAATGCCTCCAGAATTAGGCAGAAAGTGGTGAACGGAAGTGTCTTCACTGGGTTCCCTATGCCTGCTGTATGCGGGATACAGCGTGAAGCTGATTTTTTTTGATACATATAAATTATTCAAGTTATCGAAAACATATCTTAATATTGTCGACTGATTTTAAAGAGACGATACTTCTCACTTGTTTGAATTTGGTCAGAAGTGTTACAATCAGAAGTGTCGATTCAACCACTGCACACCTCACTGAATCAATATGGGCCAAACTTTACCATTTGAAACCATTTCAGACGGACGTCCTCGAACAATTTAAGTCCTTCTGTTTCCAAAACCGAACGCTAGCGCCTAATAAAACCGCAATTCCTATTCGGAGTATTTGGATGGATGGCCGAAATTTCCGAGGCGACTGTTTTAAGAATACTTTTCCACCCATATTGTATTAAAAGAGGAGCTTTCAAAAGTCCACGAAATAATGGCCCTTTCATATCTGCAGCACTGTTTGTCATCGTGCTATAGTGGGAATTTTAAAAATTTAAATTGAACTCGCAAAAGCTTACATTCATATGCTTTGACTTTACATGCAATTTTTTTGTCGTTGGATTTATTGCAGTCTGTAAAATACGTAAACTATTTTGAAAAATAAAGAACTGAATAGTGAAAAAGAAAACAATTTGCGTTCGTTTTGTTAAGGGGAAGTTGAAACTTTATACATGAATTTTTGTTTGAAGTATGTATGTAAAATTTTATAAAAGGATTTCAATAAAAAGTGGGCTGAAATGAAAATGAAACTTACAATATTGACTATGTAGTAAGGGTTGTAAAAATTTTAATATGTTTTTATCTTCACAATCTGAAGATTATAATATTTTTTAATATATTATGATATTGTCCATCAGTGCTACTACTACTATGCGTAAACTGCGTAAATGTGCATTTTTCAGGTTGAAGAAGGTTTACAGGTCGGTTTTTCCGCGAAGCATGATAGGCAGAAAGTACCTAAGTAATTCGTACAATGTTAACACTAGTTATGAAGTGTATTTCTTCAATATTCCCGAATTATAAATATTATGAATTCAGTAGAACTCTATGCCGCGATTCGTCTTACCCGGATGAAGAAACATAAATTGTGTTAATCATAATTTCCCAATTGTCGAAATCAAAACCACTGCTTTTACGATTGTGTTTCTTAAATATACAGGGTGGAAGTGTCAGCACCACTATAAATAAAACCATAGTTTTAACTACTCTATAAAAGCCTAATACAATAATTATTTTTCTCCCAAAAATGAAAAAGTTATTATTTCAAACAAAATAAATAATAAAATTATTGTTGTAATATAAAACGCCATTTGTCAAGAGCAACGCATGCACACATAAACCTTCAAAGGGAAACCGCCGCATATGCCTCATTCCGAAATCGAGTCGTAAGTATTGGTAAAGTTCAAAGTTGATTAACCTTTAGTAGTACTTTTGTAGTAATATGTGTTTACGTTATTAGTATCGCATAGATACCAATAACTACGTCACACGAAATATAGGTATGGATAAATATCGTGAAATAAAAAAAAAATCCTATGTTTAAGCTGTTGAGGTACCTTGATTAATTTCTTTAGGTATGGGTTTAAAATATTTTAACCCTATATGCTGTTCCCGTAAAAGGAGCGCTGACACTTCCAGCCTGTATATACAAATCTCAATATAGAGAGATGCCGTAACAGCACAACGTCTCGTTTAAGGGCGACGGTAGTGGGTTCGACTCCCGCTCAGTAGGAAAGAGTCCCGCTGAGCAAAAGTAAACTGAGTTTCTTAACACTAGGTTCCCATTGCCCGCCTACATACGGGATACAGCGTGAAGCTATAGAACAAAAAAAAAAAGGAACAGACAAAATCAATATTCTTTGCATCATTTTACTTGTAAATATTGCTATACTTGCAAAAAGTAGACACTATTAAGAAAAACCATATTTGTATGGGGTTAACGAATGCCTGAACAAAGGATTTGATAGTTCCATATTTTCCTCACTTATCCATATTTATACGTTGACCCGCCAACGGCTGCTGCCTTGAGATAGCGTTGAAAGATTTTTTATTAATAGTGTTAATATTATGTTCGGATGTCGATAGCTTAGGATATATTGCAGAAATGGCATAAAATATGTAATTTAAGAAAAAAATATTTAAAGTAGAATAATATCATGTAAAATAGAACAAAAAACAACCAGTTCATTTCTCCGCTTTAAACGCAGCAGTAGTGGGTTGGTTTCCCACTCAGGAAAATGAAATGCTGTCCTTGTTCTGATAACAAGACAAAACGCAGCGGTGAGTTTCGCCACGAAGCAATTAAATTGGGCGGAAAGTAGAAAACCGAGTGTCTTGACGTTAGCTCTGCCATGTGCGGAATGCAGCGCGAAGCTAAAAAAACGTTAATGTTGAATATGTGGTTCACTCTAAATAGAATTTTTTTTTCAAGTTATATAAAAAAAATAAAAAAAATAAATTAGCTTCACGCTGTATCCCGCACACAGCAGGGTAGACAGAGGGAACCTAGTGTTAAGACACTCCGTTCCCACTTTCTGCCGAATTCTGGAGGCATTGCGTGTTGAGTGGCAGAACTCAACGCCGCGCTTAACCTCGACACCAGAGCGAAGAAATGGAAATATAAATTTAAGTAAATATTTCATCTCCTCGAGTGGAATCGAACCCACAACCGGTCGGTTTTGCAGTCACACCTCATGCCGCTGCGCCACGACCGGCCTCTTCGAGTTATATAACTGTCAAATATTAATTATTAATTAAAAAACAATAAAATCAAAATATCTAATGCCATTTTTACATTACACTGTTCTTAGTAAGATGTCGGTCGTATCGATACTCGTGTCAATATAGCTACGATCATATTAACTTTCGTTGTGGGTCACATCTATTATATTACTCACTGCGTTTGTTGCTTTCACATTTTTTCTCATAAAATATATATTGTACTCAATTTTGTATAACATTTATCGTATTTAGAATATCTAGTATATTATTGTTATAATATTATTTTATTTTATTTAGAGGCCAGTCGTGGTACAGGGACACAAAGTGTGACTGTGAAACCGACTGGTTGTGAGTTCGATCCCTACTTGAGGACATGAAATATTTACTTAAATATTATATATATATTATATTTCCATTTCTTCGCTTTAGTGTCGAGGACAAGCGCAGCCATGAGTGCTGCCACTCAACACGCAATGCCTCCAGAATTCGGCAGAAAGTTGTAACGGAGTGTCTTAGCACTAAGTTCCCTCTGCCTACCCTGCAGTGTGCGGGATACAGCGTAAAGTTGACTTAATATTATTTATAGAAATCTTACGATATTAAATATAATACATTAAATATATGCTAAATTTCCATTATATTACATTTGAATATTATCTTTTTTATCTTTAATGCATATGAAATCGCCAAATTATATTATTATTAAAGCTATTTTGAGGCTTTCTCGATGATCTCATTTCACTCACCGAATAGATTAAAAATAAAACATTTATAACAGCAAGTCTTACATAAACCATTAAAGTTCCAGACAAACGTTTCTAGTAAATATTATCATTAAATTACTAAATTGAAAACCATAAGCTACTGTATGAGTATTGAATAATGCATTGATAAAGCTTAATTTAACAGAATCCTATTAAAAGGGACTTTTGTAACGTTAATCACAAATTCTATTTCTGAGATTCCAAGACGAGGCCTAAGTAAATAGAGGCTTAGCAATTATTGAGTAATATGGCGTGTTTCAGACTTGATTTGACTTTATTATTTTAGTTTACTGAGTGTTCAGTAGAATTTAACATAATGGAAATTTTCAATATGTTAGTGGCCACAAAAGCATAATATATATTTGATAATCAAATAGGTTATGTAATTTAATTACATTTTAATAAATGGTAAAAGGGACTGTTACAACTTGTTATACACCCCTTTGATGAAAACAAACGGGTAAAATTGAATGGCTGTATATTTTAATGAAATTATTAGGAAAAAGAAACTTTAAAAAAATCGTTGTCAAAACATAAAAAATATATAGTTATTTGAACTGTGTTGAATAAACTTCCACACACTTTTAATCGTATCTCTTCAAAATGTCTAGATTTTTAAGAAGTTTTTTCATAAACAAAGATTTATATCCATGTTTTGCTTCTTTTACTTCTTTATTTGTAAATTAGTAAATTGATTGATATAAGTTATTACTATTTAAATTAAAATAAAAAATAAAATAAATCAGCTTCACGCTGTATCCCGTACACAGCAGGGGAGGCAGAGGGAACCTAGTGTTAAGACACTCCGTTAAATAAATTAAAATCAAAACCTTATAATCCATTTATTTAATTAATTTAATAATATTATTATAAACACACGACCTAAAAATACCCTACACCACTATGCTCTACAAAACCAACCACAGCCCATTACTTCAATAACGTCATCCCAATAATAATTATAATCAAATTCACTCCGTTGCACGCAGAGACCGAGCTAACGAACCATACACGTTACGATCTCTCATCGTTGTTCTAAACGTTCATCAACATGGACCAGCAGCATCCAATGAAATATGATCTCTAATCTCAACTATGTAAGATCTATGAATATACTATCTGAGATTAAGCCATAGCCGTACGACGGGACCGGCCTCATTGAGCAATTAGTATGTGGCAGGAGCTAGATTGATATGTTTTCAACCAATTTGGACATACCAGTACCAGATTAATACATTTGACACGTTTCGGCTATTTGTTGGAGGACGTCGACTATTTATTCTAAGATGTTAGTTATTTGGTAGGAATATGGCGTTGTGACGTGAATTATGTTGCAGGTTGGCTTTATATTTGTATGACGTTTGCACGTAATTAATCATGCGGAGGTTGCGGTCGGGTGTAATTGTAGCTGATATTGTTGTAGTGTGTAGTGGTCATTTGAATAAGATTGTGTTATTAAGACTGTGGTTTAATATATATTTATTAATAGATAAGTATTAGATGTCAGTCATGGCGCAGGGGTATAAGCGTGTTACTGTAAAGGCTATATATAGGTTGTGAGTTCGATTCTCACTTCCCACGAGAAAATATTTAATATTTTCATTGGCTCGCTATTAGAGGCCGGTCGTGGCGCAGCGGCACGAAATGTGACTGCAAAACCCACTGGTTGTGGGTTCGATCCCCACTCGAGGAGATGAAATATTTACTTAAATTTATATTTCCATTTCTTCGCTCTGGTGTCGAGGTTAAGCGCGGCGTTGAGTTCTGCCACTCAACACGCAATGCCTCCAGAATTCGGCAGAACGTGGGAAACGGAGTGTCTTAACACTAACCCTCTGCCTACCCTGCTGAAGCTAATTTAATTTTTTTTTATTGGCTCGCTCTGGTAACGAGGCATAGCGTGGCATTGAATACCGTCAACTAAGAATGGAAGTGTCTTATGGGTACGGAGTATCTTAACACAAGGTTTCCGGGTTTTTCTGCTTACCCTGCTATTTGGGATACAGCGTGAAACTGCTAAAAAATTTGATAAGTGGACGCGATCATGGCGCCTTGGGGCAGTATGTAGCTAACATTAACCTACAACCTTTAGTATTCTTTTTAAAAGAGAACAATTTTAATGTTTTGCTATAAAATTTTAAATTTGAGCATGTAAGTAAAATGTCTATACTATAATGTAAGTGGCAAGAACATTGCAATTTTAATGGATGCCAGCCCTACCATCCATTGACTGTGCATATTGCTGGAAAATAAAAAACATCTGCTCGACAAGACTTAAAAAGTATGTCATACTCGTGACACGTTTCACATTGATGCTAATAAGTTAAAATTGATAAACTTATGAAATAGTATAATAGCTTCATATTTTATGCTACATTTCAAATCTACTTTTAAGATTTGGATATTATAACTTTAATTGTTACTAAAAAAAACAGCTTCACGCTGTATCCCGCACACAGCAGAGTAGGCAGAGGGAACCTAGTGTTAAGACACTCCGTTCCCCACTTATTATTATTTATATAATATTAACTGAAATATTTTTTTTTTGACACATCTATATGAATGAATGTACGACTACATACATACTATTTTAAATAGTTTATAAAAGAAAGTTTTTTTTCATATATTAAAATATTTTTTTTCTAAAATAATTGTCTGTATGAAATAACACTTTTCTTTTTCTAACTTGAGGTTAATGCTGATAGCTCTACTGCCTTTTACAATGACACCAGGTGGGTAGCGTCCCCTGCGCGACTCGAACCTCGGATTGCGGCCGTTGAGCGAACTGGATATATAACACTTTAAAAATATTTAATATATATAGGGGAGATCCGTGTACCTTAGGACACCTTGTACCTAGGAACAGTGATAGATTTACTTCAAAATTAACGGTACAAGTACCATAGGCGAATCTCGCGGTCTTTTGTGTCCAACATCTAAATCGTACCCGAAAAAGTCAGCGATTTTGAATGTTTTGAGTGGAGGATTTGAGGTAAGAGGACTTATATAACGTATATCTAGTTATTAGCTCATATGTATTTACTTATTTTGTTATTTTTTGATGGATTACTCAATCAGTTTACATCACTTAATAAAACAAAATATTTTGGGATTGTCGAAATTATTATTTTTGTTATTTTAGGTGCCACAAAGTAAGAGGAAAGTAACTAGCCTTAAACGCAATTCGGATAATATCATAGAACCTTTAGAGAAGATTATAGTACAACGACGGTCAATGCGAAAGGCTGCTGAAGAAAGTTATGTTTCAAAATATTTGATAGCCTGAGATAGAATAAAAAATATATATCAAATATATCTTTAATTAGTTTCGTAATTATCACTCCTTTATTCTAAAGCAAAATAAAGTTCTCGTATAAACATATTTCGTTACTGTCCCGTCACTGTCCCAAGTAAAGTACAGGACGTGATTGTACCTTGGGATAAAGTCAGAAAATCACTTTAATTTTTTTTATACTAAAAAATATATTTTTAGTAGTTCTATGTTATTATTATTAATATGAGGATGTGATATATGAAAAATCAATAAAAAGTGAACTAATACAGAAATTCTGTGGGATAAAAGAAAAGTGTTCTAAAGTACAAGGATCTCCCTTACATTATATATAATATGCATGAAATCATAACTTTATAATTATTATATTAGTATTAGGTTATAAGTGGTTAAGGGTTCGATTAAAATAAGTAGTAGTTAGTATGTATGAAATAGATCATATATAATACCTACTAAAATCCAACGGTACTGACTAGAGCTACTAATACCAAGCGATTCTTGCGCGAATACCAGCGGCAGAAGCCAGCCAGAAATGTCACAGAGTCAGAGAGGAAATTATGATTCATGCCGCATATGGCTGACTAAAAAGAGGAAAACTCTCAATAGAGGGATATCTGTGTTTTACTTATCTATAATATGCCCCAGCAAATAGACAGCCATGTTTGTTACTATATTGTTTAAAAGGCGGTAGCCATATTCTTCGATATGTTTTGCTATCGAATCTACAGCCATCGCGCTTACAGTCAGATGCTATCCCACTGCACTATGATGAACTCAAGAAAAATCTTATATAAAAAAAATGTAACAGGATTGTGAACTCTGTGTGTGGTATTAGCTAAAGAACGTAAGTACAGCTTGGTTGGACAAACTCTAGTAAGGATTGTATTTAACAGTTTTATATAAAAGTACGATAGATTACAAAATAAAGATCTATGAATACATGCATATATTTTAAATAAATCAACGTAGAAGATTGCTACTCGGACAGTTTCTTAGAATGCTATTACAATGACAAACAACCCCTTTCTTTCCTTTTTTCATCCTAAAACTTTTTTTGTAGATCAACAGTAAATAAATTCTTGTATAAGTATGATTAACAAAATTCATACATCCATATTATAATTATGCGTATTATTTAATTATTATCGTTTTAATTCACAACATATATATATTTTACAGCAATATTAATTAATATTTTTTTATGCTTCTCAACTAATTCAATATTATATTTAGTAAGTAATAAGTGAGCAGTCTTCCTTAAGTCAAGCCTACTCTGAACCGAGGCACATGGTGCCTGGTAACTAAAGATTATGTTGAGAATCAAAGGAAATTCTGCAATGTGCAAGTTTGCATACAATGTAGTTTACATACATACATATATTGAAATGCTTATACATATAATTCATTTAACTTTAACTACACGAAGTTTAGAGTAGGAAATGAAGATGTAGCAACTTTAAATAAATAATATAGTGATTTGAGCGGTTTTTATTTTTGCGATCTGACTGTAAGCGTACTGCTTGTGGGTTCGATTCCCAGTTGGAGTAACGAAATTTTATCACTTTTCAAAATGCGGCATTGACTTCTGCCACTCAATACGTGATTTCGTGCGAAAAATGAAGAGCGGAGTATCATCACTTAGTTCTGTCGGACTAAACGTGCACCTAAAGGGATATAACGTGAAGCTGAAAAACAATATTTGGAAGAAATTAAATAAAAAGTCAAAATAAATAGATTTTTAGATAGGTATTTTTTTATACATAATCCGACAGATAGGCGCAGTGCAGTTTAGCTTTATGACCAATGTATAATGTTGCATATTTATTTTTTTGTATATTTCACTGTTTTGTTATGGAAAACCTACCATTATGTTATTGTAAACTGGGGCATAGAAACTTTTGTTTGAATCGCCAACAATGGCCTGTATTTGTTTAGTTCCCATCACTATGGTAAAAAAATAATTCCGTAAAATCGGACGTTAGACATACGAATAAATGTTGCCATGTTTATTTGTTATATTTTTTATATAAGCTTTTGTTAAATATTGCTAGCAAAAAGTCTAAAATAAATAAAAGAGTAGAGCAAATCGATAAGTTATAAAATTAAATAAATATAAATATCTAGTAAATATGTTAAATAGAATATTTTTTTTATTTAAAATACAACAGTCAGCGAGAGAGTCATATACTACTAGGACATGTTTCTCATTACAATTTATTACTATTTTATATCATTTTTTTTTCGGCTTCACGCTGTATCCCGTATAAATAGTAGAGTAAGCAGAGAAAACTTAGTATCAAGACCGTATGTCCTTCACTTTTGGAGACTTTGCATGTCTCGAAATCTGGGCGAAAAGCCAAGTCAACTCAACGTCGCGCTTTGATTAAAATCCCAATCCCAGCCAGAGCGAGGAAATAAAAAAAACTTTCGCCAAGCGGCAATCAAACCCACAACCATCACGTTTACAAATAGACGTTTCATCGCTGCCCTACGATAACCTCATCATTTTATATTCTTAAATAAAAAATGGAATATTCTACTTAACCCGTGGTCTATAAAATGAAAGGACTGTTGATTTGTTTTGACATAGCGAGTTTGAAAAGCCCTTTTTTGTTCGAAATCTCTGAGCCGCACCCTTACCATATTTCAATGATGTACGGAGATGTAACGAGCATCCCTTTAAAAGGGTGAAACGGTAATCCTCAACTATATAAAAATTATATACGCAAATATAGGCGTTATTGTTGAAAGTAAAGAACTAAATTCGCGTGGTGATGCTTTTAGTTTTTTTTTGTTTACACAATATTGTTGTGGGAGTATTTTTGAAAAGGTTCTCATTTGCAGTAGCGATGCAAACAGGTTTGATGATTGGGGCTCCTTAGGATGCCATCAAACGGTGGGAAAGTTGCTGTCACGTTATTTGTCACGTTCGCCTTGTTTATAAGAAATCTGAGGAAAAATTTTAAAGTTATATTACATTATTCTATTTTGCTTATATTTTTTTGTGTATTTATCATCAAAGTTAAATTTATGATGACAATAATTATTATTAGCAAGAAAAAGCCCATGGAAAGTGAAAGCCGTCAGAGTGTCGGTGCAGAAGCGTGTGACTGTAAACGCGACGATTTATTAACATTTAATTTATTAACATTTAATTTTTTTCACTCTAGTACCAAGATAAAGTGCGTTGTTAACTTTCGCCACTCAATACGCAATGCCTCAAAAACTCAGCGGAGAGTGGACAACAGAGTGTCTTAGCATTATCATGTTTTAACTTCCCTGCTGTATGCAGGTTACAGAGTAAAGCTAAAAAACAATAACAAGCAAAGTAGTTTCATACGAACGAAATACGAAGAGAAAAATAGTAAACGGATGACGAACGGATGACCAAGAATGAGGAACATAATACCGACAGCTACACTTCTATTTCAATGAGATATTTAAAATTAAACTTTATATAATTTATATTGATATCTTAAAAGATATTTCACCGGAAGATTTGCCTAAGAATAGCCAAAATAAGGCAGTAGATTTGACACGGGCGAACTGAATTTCAAATATTACTAAGTAGACATTTTCAAAAATAGGATTTTTAAATTTCACTCATCACTCGACGAAGGTAAAATGCGAATAAAATGTACATTTCTTTAAAAATGCAAATAATTTTACTCTATATTATAACAACTCTTTCCGGCTAACTCACTAGCAAACCGAAGCAAGTGTATATGGGCGCAATTATTTGCGCCCATAAATAATCATATTTTAGCTTGAAAATATTGAATATTGATTTATTGTTTAACTATTCAAACTTTATTATTACATACTAAAGTTACTGTTGTGATATAAAACCTTATATTTTTGTCAAGTTTCTGAATTAAAAATAATATTGGTATCTGTCATTATAAATTTTACTAAGAACAATTATATCTGAATAAAACAAATAATGTTGGGTTCGGCACTGGCTTTCGTACTAAAATAATGTAAAAAGTATTGGTGTAAGTATTTTTATAAAATAATATACGAAACAAAAATATGTAATATAAAAATATAATAACCATTATCATCACCAGAGAGATTTGATTTTTTATATTATCACCAGAGCCATAGCGAGTTATGGCGCAGGTGCACAAGAGTGTTACTGAAACTTTGACAGGTTATGGGCTCGATTCCCAGTCGAGAAATAAAATATTTAATATTTTAATGTTTTCGCTCTGGAGCAAAGCGCACCGTCAAGTTCCGCCACTCAACATGCAATACCTCCAGCATTCAGCGTAAAAAGGGGAACGGAGTGTCTTAATACAAGGTTACCTTTGCCTACCCTGTTATATGCGATATACAGCCTAAAGCAAAAAAAATCTATCATCCGAGATCTTATATATACAAAATTTACTTTGAAAATTTAATGAAACAGCTATCTAATATGAAACTAGCACTAAAATACAGTTATTTGAATTAATTTAACTTACCCAGACGAAATTCGTAATTTAGTGCTTAAGCGAGCAGAACAGTATTCAGGTGTTCGCATGCATATATTACTGTCGGCCGTCGGGTCTTCTAGGATTTACAATTATAGCAGATGCTATCTCGGCCACAGAAAAACCTAGTTTAAATTTTTGCTTAGCTATATGATTAATTGAGGCATTATGTGATATACAAAAATATGCTCGCCGTAGCGTAGGGGAATAGCGTATAGCTGGAAAATGTGACGGTTAGTTGTTGAAAAAAAAGGCTTGGTGGTTGAGAGTTCAATCTCCATTGGGGTAAAAGAAATATTAACATTTCCTCGCTCTCGTTGACAAAGCGCGGCTTTAAGCCCCGCTATTCAACCGCAATATATTGAAATTATAAAAAATAGAGAACGGAGTGCCCTATCAAATTAGGACCTTCTGTCTATCCGCTTCTCTCGTTCTATTTCTGGCCATCTGGCCAGCACTATTTCGATATATCACACTCACAAAAGTGAAGATGCTGAGGTGGATGTGCGGCGTAACGCGTTGTGCCTTGCCTTGTGTCTTGCTATATCAGTCCCTGGAGTGAGACCTCCCGGATGCTGAAGGAAGCGCTGTTTGGATGTCGTGATGCAGGACATGAGAGCCAATGGTCTAGCCTCCGAGGACGCTAAAGACGGTGCAAAGTGGAGTAGGTTGAGAAGAAAAGCAGACTCTGGCAAAACCCGAGATTAATGCCAAGGAAGAAGGAGTTAGCTACCAAATATATGGTGTTTTGGAATTCTTCTGCGAGGCCGTCGTGGCGCAGTACCACAAGTAAACAAACATTCAAAGGGTTCGATTCCCACTCAGGGAAATGAATTACGTGATATTTTCATTTCCTCGGTCTGGTAAGCGTTGAGTTCCGCTACTGTACGGAGTGTTAACAATATATTTCCTCTGCTTACCCTGCTATATATAGAATACAGCGTGAAGCTGAGAAATAAAATCTAATATTCATTGTCCTTCTATATTTACACAATGAAAATGCATCCCAAAATCTTTACTAGCATGTTAATTTAGTTCACACGTTGGCGGCTGTGAGCCTCTCATATTTCGCTGTTGTAAAAAGATTTTGTGGTATTGGCGAGCTTTGTTACTGTTCGTCGGGTGTTATGTTTAGATTTTAAATGACTTTGTCACTTTTTTGCATGTTTTTCATATTGTATTAATATATTCATAGAAGTTATAGTGGCGCAATTGTAGTCTCCTTGTTTGACCACAGTGACTGAACGATAACAAGTATCAATTGATTGAATTTGGAGCACCTCTCATATTAAAACAAGAATAATGAATAGAGGCCGTCGCGTCGTCGCATAGTAAAATAGTATCGTCAGATACCGTTACTTGTAACCACGGTTTAGATCCTTACTCGAATTAATATTTTTTTTATGTCTCAACGTGCAATATCTCGATTTGGGAAAGTTTAGAATGGAGTGTTTTGATATTAGGATCTGTCCTGCTTGTTCTCGGCTAGGTTTCCTGTCTACTCTAATAAGAGATATAACATGAAGCTTAAAATTTAAAAAATATTACCATTCTGCACTCCTAACTGTGTCAAATTTCACACTCCTGCGTCCGCGTTATTTGCGTAAAAATAGGTTCGTAAAATTTTTGCTTCACTTCTCGTATTAGTTTATAAATATCATAATATACTATGAATCAATGTATCCACAAAAATATCCACAACAAGAAAAAATGTTAGTAAGCACTCGAAATATCTAGAGAAAACTACATTTTATTGAACGGTTTGGCCGTAAACGTGACCTACTGACTCATAGCCCGCATTACTATGCCTATCTAAGAATAACTTTAATCCCATTGAAAATATAAAAGTGAAATAAAAGCCAAGTTCAATATCAATACGTCGTTATCTGCTATACCCATAAAATAATCGGAGATCTATATGGGTGCCAAGTTCGGTGTACACTCGGGATGTGATCAAAACTCAACATTTGATTCGAACAATAGTTTTTTTTTTTATAAATATCACGCCCATCGAGAATGCACTACCATCGAGTCTGTAATCAAAAAATTTAAAGATCACTTAAATTTTACTAAATACAATAAAAATTTAAATGAAGTACCAAACGATAACTTTGTTTGTCAGTAATTTAATTTGAATTAAAATGTTATTTTAATTAAAATGTTAATTTATTAACAATAATAATTAAAAAATAAATAATATTAACAATAATAATTTCATAAAAAAAGCAAACTAGGTGTTTCAACACAATTTCTCGCTTTATAATACCTCTGTACAAATAAAAGAGCTGTATATTTTACTTAGCTTGAAACTAATTTAGTTTTATCCTAACAAGATCAAATTATGTTTTTTATTTATTTCTTTACTGCCCAAAGTACTTTGGAACCTTTTCATTAAGTCCTAGTTGATTTATTTACTAATTACACGTACCCAAAGAAAAACAGAATTGATAAAAAAAAACTATATAAAAAAGTATTACAATACGATAAAAAAAATCTTGTGTAGCACTCACTATCCGTTCAAATTCAAGACTGCGTGTTGGATGTCAAAAATTAACGCCATATTTTTGTTCTTTGTCACACCAGAGTGAGGAAAAAAAAATTAAGAATATTACAAACCATAGTTAGTATTAGTACTTATTATAATTACTATCGCGTTCTTCCATAGCACCATGATGGTTTCAAAAATGTAAAGAGTATATGATTAAAAGCAAAAGCTCAAGCTATATATATAGTAAAGTATATATGTTTAAAAAAATTTACAAAATATCATTAATTTCACGCTCACATTTGCAGAGGGTACCTAGAGTCAAAACACTCCGGTTCCTCACTTTCCATTCAATTTTCAAAATATTGCGTGTTGAGTAGTGGAACCTATTACCATGATTTGTGTTATTACTAAAGCGAAAAAATGGAAGTAATTCATTTCTCCAATTGGAATTCGAACTGATAACTTCCCCAATTGGAATTCGATAACTATTATATATAACCTAACGGCGACCTTAATATATATTTACTAACATAAAGCGATTATAGTATCAAAATATATACATACAAATGTCTCCAAAACTCCATACCACTGGAGACTAGAAACAAACATAAATTGTGAATATAATACGACCACAACTAAAACCGACTCTCAAATTCCGAGCGCAAAGTTACGCTTCAGATAAATATGAGGACAAAAACTGTCAGTGACAGTAGCAAAACAGAAAGTCCCGACAACCTGCTGAATACAAAGCGCGACCACGCTTGACCGCAAATTAAGAAAATACAGTGTGACCCGAATATATATTATATAAATGTATATTTTCATTATGACGCAATTGAAAGGTAGTGGTTTTACAATGTACGTAGGTTCGATACGTGATAGGTGATGAAGGTATTTGTCTTAGCCTTTCCACGAACTATAAATAATTATAATATGTATATAAACGAGACCGGTCGTGGCGCAGCGGCACGAGGTGTGACTGCAAAACCGACTGGTTGTGGGTTCGATCCCCACTCGAGGAGATGAAATATTTACTTAAATTTATATTTCCATTTCTTCGCTCTGGTATCGAGGTTAAGCGCGGCGTTGAGTTCTGCCACTCAACACGCAATGCCTCCAGAATTCGGCAGAAAGTGGGGGACGGAGTGTCTTAACACTAGGTTCCCTCTGCCTACCCTGCTGTGTGCGGGATACAGCGTGAAGCTAATTTAATTTAATTTTAATTTTTTTATGTATATAAATAAATTGACAGACAGACAACCTATAAGTTTCGTTTTTATCAAAGATTTAGGTTTAACAGAGTTTTAAAATTATGATGAGACGTACATAACATTGGCTAAAAGAATGTAATGTTATAAAAAAATATATATATATATATATATATATATATATATATATATATATATATATATATATAGTATATTATTATAAATATCACGTATCAACATTGCACAAAACAATCATAAAATTTTAAAGAAATTACGATAATGTAGTAAAAAAATCATATTAGTCATTATAGTTGTCAGTCCACTCTGTTTGTTAAATGAATAATCATGTAGTTCAACCAGGTGAAGCCGCGGGCGGACAGCTAGTATTATAATATACTATTCTGAATAAGTTAAACAAAAATATTACTGTACATTCCTAAATAAAGAAAAATCAAAATACCCGCGATTTCGATACAATCGTGGCAATTATGCAACAGATACAGTGTGAAAGGGCAGGCGACAGCAAAAAAGAAAGTTGATATTTAGTGACAGTGTCCCCGGGGCCCGCCTTTATTGTTCGCCAGCCCGCTGAATACTGAACACGGCCTGACCGCAACTACGAGGAAGTAAATTGTTCTAGAAGGAATATTGGTAAAACATCGTTTTTAGTCATATGTTATAAGCCGATAATAATTTGTATATATTTTAATATGGATGTGCTCGTATGCCAGTATATGTGTAAATTGGGCTCTGTCTACCGACTCTATTATTAATTTGTGACAGATCTTCATATATTTTGTTACTGCTAATTATTATATTATTAAATCAAAATCAAAATTTGAGGCCGGTCGTGGCGCAGCGGCACGAGGTGTGACTGCAAAACCGACTGGTTGTGGGTTCGATCCCCACTCGAGGAGATGAAATATTTACTTAAATTTATATTTCCATTTCTTCGCTCTGGTGTCGAGGTTAAGCGCGGCGTTGAGTTCTGCCACTCAACACGCAATGCCTCCAGAATCCGGCAGAAAGTGGGGAAAGGAGTGTTTTAACACTAGGTTCCCTCTGCCTACCCTGCTGTGTGCGGGATACAGCGTGAAGCTAATTTAATTTTTTTTTTTTAATTTAAATCAAAATTATTCAAATACTTTTTTTCTTTACTTAAAAATAACTGGATATAATAAAACTTTTTTCTTAATCAAACACACAGATTGTTTGATGTAAATCTAAAAAACAAATCAGTAACCGAAAAAAACAAACAAATTCATTAAAAACAGTTTAAATAAATATTTCATTTCCTCGTGTCCTAATCAAATCCACAACCGTCGCATTTACAGTCACATGCTTGTGCACCACTGCACCACGACGGCCTCAGATAATTTATTGTATTTATTATTTAGCTTTATAAATATTTTAACGACATTTCATTAGAGGTTCAAGTCGTACAAATAATTCAAGCACCATTTTTTGCCCAGCCCATGAACTTGGGCGTTACTTTGCTATTGTGCAATTTAACCGGCCACCGCCGCGCTCAACGTGTCAAACGAACAGATTCCACCACCGAAGATGTTAAGCGGTCCATTGTAATTCACATCGATGCCCCATCCAAGCAATTTAGTTCCACGAAAGGCCTTTCTCTTCTATTATTTTCATTAACAAGCCCGCGCGTGACCGAAATAAAGTGGCCTTTGACGGAGCCAACGGTTTTTGACTGATTTTTTTTCAGGCATTACTAAGGAATCAGTCGGGCGGATTACGGTGAAATCTTTGCCATTATTTTTCTTCCTGAAATTTCTTTACTGTGAATTGAAAGGAAATACTGTTTCTGTTTTTATAGAATAGAAAGGAATAGAATAAAATAAACAACTCAATTGTGTTAGGGCTTTGGGAATGCTTATTGTGTTTACGCTAGATTTCTATAATATGTTTGCATAGATGTATATTTTTTATATGATAAGGAAAAGAAAAAAAAACTGTTTTATATAGGAACGATGACTAACAGGAGTTTGTGACTTGGTTATTTTGTTTACCTCATATATTGTTATATAATACAATAAAATGAGAGAGAAGAAGATAAAATGTCAAGCATTCCGTCCAGTATGGACATGATATATCATTATTATAATCCACTCGAAGGAGTTCCAACTCCAAGTGTAAAAAATCTTTTATGTTCACTACGTGTTTTTTTATAAACCATTTTTTGTCTATATGAATTCTTAATTAAGATAGTAACTCACTATCTTCATTTAGTTTTCATTGTCACTTTTTAAGACCTTGCTTGTTTTTGTGTTAGACCAGATTAACTACTTCAACCGGTTCCGCCGTCTATGTGTAGTAATTTAACGTGGTAAAATATTAAATATTTTCCTATAATAGAAACTTTGATGTTTGTAAAATCAAAACATTTTCACGTTTATAAATCAAGAAACTGACACTACTTCTTAATACAGAAAACAAAACAAACTTAAATTTATATTTATTTTTTCATTTTCCATTTACACCTCCAAAGCAATTATAACGTAAATAAATTAAGTTTTCCGTTTACCAGACACACATACCTATGTCATTTGAGACTCGTAAATTCCAGAGTAACTTCTGTAAAACTTGTACCGCAAACGTTTACTGGATTGGCCTAATAAACCTTCAGTAGGGTCGCTCCCTCGCGAGCCATCGCCTCTTTTCGCATTGTATATTACAAGCCACAAGCAATTTATATGGAAAACATTTCTAAATGTATCTCGTTTGATAAGATCAACATAGCTTCTCGATCGAGATCCGAATGGAGAATTTCAACGTACATCACCAGTGTCTTGGGACCACTATATTCGATAGTTGAGATTTCAGTCAGCAAGCGATTGCTCTGCATACTACCAACTCCCTGAACACCAATTCTTAGGGTTAAAAGAGAACCCATTATAGTAAGTGCTTGCACTTAAACTAAAAATCAACAACGGCATTTGTGAATGTTTAACTGTAGCAAAATTGTCACTATTCTTGTATACTAGAATAGTTTTTATATAAAAACTATTGTCTATATAGACACTACGTCCATTCCAAACTTTGTCTTCAACTAATGTAAAAAGTTAAAGAGCACGAGACATCTAATTTGGCCAATAAAAATTGGTATCGCGACAACAGCAGAGGAAGTTTATTAGGATAGAAAATTGTTCTATTTCTTGCAGAAAGTTGCAACCAAGATAAGTTCTTAGTTCCGAACGCTACGTGACCGAACTGTGAGCTAGCAATAAGATGGTATACATATGGAGTAATTTCAACTAATTTCAAGACACACGCTTAAAAGCGTAATTTAATAGAGACAACTGTTAAGTTTAAATTAACATTCTGTTTCTAATTAGCTTCACCGCTAAGATTGGAAAATTACGACAAAATTTGTAAAATGTATATAGATAATTGGTTATAATGATTTTATATCAATTTTTTTTATGGAATAGAACAAGGCAAACGAGCGTTCGGGTCACCTGATGGTAAGTGATTACCGCCGCCCACGACCCCGTGCAACACCAGAGGAGCTACAGGTGCGTTGCCGGCCTTTAAGGTGGAGATAGACGCTTTTTTTGAAGATACCCATATCATATCGACCTGGAAACACTGCCGCGGGTAAGACATTCCACAGTTCCGTGGCGCGTGGAAGGAAGTTCTTGTGAAACCACATAGTAGTGGATTGGCATGTATCCAGGTGGTGTGGATTATATTTTAGCTTGTGACGTACTGTGCGGTTAGAAAATTCGGCGGCAGGTAACATCGGCGGCAGGTCAAAAAGTTCCTCAGAACACTCCCCATGATAAATGCGGTAGACAACGCAAAATTCAAAATTACCAAAAATGTATTATTTTACCTACTTTTTATCCTGAAACATCGGAATAAAAACATCAAAGAATTTCCCAATTTTAATATAAAAATTACCTCTCTTTTATATAAACGAAATAAATAAAATACCACACAAAAATCTAGGTTACCCAAATTTAATACTACGGAGTTGGCATAAATAACAAGAGCAACCTCAAAATTACAGGAACATTTTCTGACCTAAATTAATAGAGATAGTAAAGTTCTAGGTATTAGTCAACAAGTTCTAGGGTAAAGTTAGATTTAACAATATGCACTGCTAACATGGCCTGAGGCGATACGAAATCTGCATATTAAGCTGGCTGTGACGTCACTCCAGTATTAGATTAGTGTTCTGGGTATCGGACGGTTAGTGTAAAGCTTGGCTCATTTAATATTAGCGTGAACTCTATATATGTGGGAATTATCATGTTCATTGACTTTGGATATCTCGCTGATTGAATGGAT
>JAATLQ010005741.1:34804-52083 GCA_013421005.1 Heliconius erato x Heliconius himera | reverse complement strand
GGTATTAGTCAACAAGTTCTAGGGTAAAGTTAGATTTAACAATATGCACTGCTAACATGGCCTGAGGCGATACGAAATCTGCATATTAAGCTGGCTGTGACGTCACTCCAGTATTAGATTAGTGTTCTGGGTATCGGACGGTTAGTGTAAAGCTTGGCTCATTTAATATTAGCGTGAACTCTATATATGTGGGAATTATCATGTTCATTGACTTTGGATATCTCGCTGATTGAATGGATCGTTTCTAGTAAGTACCTACTTTTTGTATTTTTAGACTAATTTAGTAGGTTATATATTATGTTGGTTTTCTATACATATATAAATAAAACTGGCGATTGACGTACACAAAGGCTTAGCCCAAACTGCTCAATGTAGAATCTTAAAATATTACCGATAGCTTAATTTTAAGATTCTCTAAAAAATATTTAAAAATAAGCAATGTAATAGCTGTTGAAAGTTTGTTTGAAGTATAATCGTTATCAAAAAATATATGTAAATATATGTGTAAGAATGTAGATATAGTACGTTCAATTTTGCCTCCGAAATAAGATAATTTGTAACACCTCTGAAGAGATTCTTAGAATGTTGATAAAGCATGTTAAATCCAAAATTTAAAAGATTTTTATAGCTTTAAATTAACAACTTATTTGTCATCCAATTCAGCTTGTAATCAATAATTTATAAGCAATTACTTCAATTAAATGATAAAGTTTATAAATTAACCTCTTTCTAAAAACATCATTTAAAGCTCACGTAACCTGACGAAATTGCAAATAAATAAACATACAATAAATATAAAAAGCCGAACGAAATCTGAAAATAGCAATAAAAAACAAAATCACAACAACATATTTCATATTGTCATATAACAAGGTTTTCCAAGAATACCAGCGAGATAGCGTTATTCCTTTTAATCGAGCGCTCTTTTCCAATTTCAGTGTTCGCTTCCACTAAACCAATTCTTCTTCTCATTTATCAAGCCGCGATCCGAGTAAACACGGCCAATCTTTTGTACGAGTAAGGAACTTCAAACAAATAAAAAATAACCCTTTTATTGTGAGTTACAATTAACCTCTCAGAACGGTAAAGTGAAACTTATAAGTTTTTGCAATATAAGTGCTTCGTAGATTATTACAGCGTAACCTAGTATTTCTATAGAGTTAGTTCTTATGTATTTTTCTTTGTAACAAGACAAAGCTTAACAAAAGCGAATGTAATAAAGCTGTAAGAAATTGTAAATAAATTAAACAAAGAGAATCTTTTTTACGATAACTCGACGTATCAAGCACTTTGTAGTAGTCTGTGGTCACAGACAGACTGGTCATAACCATTCACCAACCGTGGCCTACTCCTGACCACGGACTATTCTAAAATGTTCGAAACGTCGGGTCTCCAAAAATGTGTTATACTAAATATTCGCCGTCACATTACCGTTCTCCTCAGTAACTGGTTTAGTTGAATCGTTGTATCCATCACATTTAACCCTATAGTCGTGCTGCAGTGGAAGTTGTAAGAACACAAAGTTGCAATGGGTATGTAAGACCCGTCTTCGCAAGTAGTGTAACAATTTCGCGGTATAATATTAACATTATTATAATTATTTATCCTGAATTTATGTTTTAAATTTTTGTTTTTTGTTTGTTGTAAAACAGTTGAGGCCAGTCGTGGCACTGAGGCACTGTATGTGTAGTATCGAGTCAAAGTGTGGCATTGAGTTCCACCACTCAAAACAAAGCCTCCAGAATTTGGCGAAAAGTAGGGAGCAGAGTGTCTTAACACTAGGCTCCCTCTACCTACCATGCGGAATACTGCGTGAAGCTGAATAAAAGCATGCATAAATAAAAAACTAAACAAGAATAAATGTTACCATTTTATAAATAAAGTATTGGAAATCCCTATACCTACTTATCGGTCTGTGAGACCGACTCCGCAGTTCGTGTAACACTTTCCTACACCCATGACGCCGGGTTAAATGTTAAATTATAGCGTATTTGATCTAATGGCATTTACCTAATATACATTCACTTGGGCCCTTAACGTTAATGACTAGATAACTGTCGTATGTCGTATCAACGTGCTTGACTAATCTAAGCTAATATATTAGGTAACCGCTATCTTAACTATGTACAAATATATTATAACATTTTAAATATCAAGAACGCGGTTGTTGTGGCGCAGAGGTAGAACTGTACGACTGTAAAAGCGTCAGTTGTGGGTTCAGTTCCCATCCGGAATGAGATAATCAATATTTTCATTTTCTCGCTCTGGCAACGAGTTACACAAAACGGGCTCAGCGCGGCGTTGAGGTACGCAAAACTCCTCGTTTCCCTTAAGGCACTTATGCTTAGATTCACACTACCTTGCTATGTGTAGGAAGAAGTTAAAAAATATCAAGAAATAATGAATTTCATTCAGTTGGTTCATGTTTGACCGAAACCTATAATTTTGATTTTAATTCTACATTGGATATTTTTATTTAAAAAAAAATAGCTTAAAGAAACCGTGTTAAGCTTTTGGTTTAACTGTAATACCTGAACACCAGACTTTCTTATTTTTTTCATTATTTAGCTTCTTTTTCGGAGACATAACTAAATATAAATAAAAAGAAAAAAGACAAAAGTGAAACAATGTCTATGCCATTAAAGTGAATGATATGTATTTACTTATGTCAGTGGCTCTTGACGCAGTGCTTAAACGATAGCCTCTTGTGATGTACATCGAGGAATTTCAATAATATGTTACCGGAAATTCCGTTTATATGTTATCTTTACAATCATAAAAATGTACTTGTATTTTTATTTGTACTTGTATCTACAAGTTTAATAAACAATGAATGTTGTGTGAGGATTTATACTGTTTTCATATTTTATTTCACTTACCAATCCGCCTATCGCGTGAAGTTCTTAAAAGTCTGGCTTTTAAAAAAAATATACCTATACTTTAAAAAACATCCTACCGATTCATATCCTGTAGTAGCTTCATAAAGTTCTTGGTAAATTCAAGGAAGCCATAAATCTCAAACTATCTCATAAGTAATAAGGCTATTATATTTTGTATTGTATTTTGTCTTTGGTCTGTATATTGTAGCTTTGATTTTTTACCTAAACTATATATATTTCATTCTAAACAATGTTGTCCTCTTAGAATGCAGTGTTGCTTTTAATTAGGTCATCATTTGGTATATAATTGTGTATATTAGTATTATTTTAGCAATGTAATGTTATGCCTCCAGAACTCAGCGGAAAGTGGGGAACAGAATGTTTTATCACTAAGTTCCCTCTGCCTACCCTGCTGTCTGCGGGATACAGCGTAAGGCTGATTTAATTTTTATTTTTTTAATTTGGTATTATTTTATTGTAACAATGTATGTACATTACCATATGTATAATACCTCCAAAATTCCCTTCTGCGTGTTGGATACAGCTTGAAGCTAAAATAATATCAAATATAGACCTGCGTCTTTTCGCGGGCTCTTAGGGAACCTAACTAGGTGACTGAGGTAAGTAAAATTTACTAACATGTTTTTTTAATTTTATTGTAGTGCTAAAGTTATTGCTTGTTTTTCTTTTTAAACATTTTTTTGCAATTTAAACATGAGCCAAAGACGAAACTAATAAAAACAATAACTGTAAAAAAATAAATATATTTAAAAACATAATACTTATATATTTTTATCTTTTAGCCTCACGCTGTACCTCGTATATAACAGAGTAGGCAGAACGGAACTAGTGTTGAGGTACTTAATTTCCCACCGAATTTCAACATCTCACTTTGCCTTGGAGCCTACGGCGAAGAAATGAAAATATTAATAAGTTAATTATTAATTCCCCTTAGTGTAAATCGAACCCACAACCTTTATGTTTACAGTCATACGCTTGTACCCTTGTACCACAGCAACCTCAATTAATTAATTTTTCGTATTAGTAAGTACAAATATTTTGAAATCTGTACTTGACGAGATTGCATTTGATATATAATGCACACTACAAACTAATAGATAACCCTATTATGGTATTGATGGAGCTAATCAATGTGCCATTGAACTAATAGTATTAATGACAAATCGTGCGTACATTCACAACCACTACGCAAAATATATTAATCGTGGGGTAATTTAATTATTCTTATTCTAATTAAATTATTGTGATTGATAATTTGAGACTAGTCGTGGCGCAGTGGCACAAAGTGTGACTGTAAAATCGACTGGTTGTGGGTTCGATCCCCACTCGAGGAAGTTCACTTCCTCGAGTGGGGATCGAACCCACATATTTATTTACCTTTATATTTTCATTTCTTCGCTCCGCGGCAAAGCGCGGCATTGAGTTCCGCCACTCTGCACGCAATGCCTCCAGATTCGGCGGAAAGTGGGGAACGGAGTGTCTTAACACGAGGTTCCCTCTGCCTACCTTGCTGTGTGCGGAATACAGTGTGAAGCTGGATTGATAATTTGCGTGATACACGCTGTAGTGGCGCAGTGGAACAACGTGGGGTTGTAACGGAAAACGAGGTGTCTTAAGACTAGGTTTCCTCTGAAACTAAAAAAAAATATATTTTTCAAAATATTCTTAGGTACGATATAATTATAATTTTAATTAATAGAACTTTTTAATAATAATTATAAAGTTCTTATTATGTCTAAATAAATATCTTATAATACTAGTAAAGGATATATTTTTCGAAGTTTTATTCCAAGTTAATAATATTAAGCAGCCCGCCCAAAGACCGCATGAATGAAAGCAAAGTTTATTAATATTCTGGGAACGAAAGGGCCGAACGATAGACCATTATCACGAATACGATTCCCCTAAATTCAGGACTTGAATAATTCTTCTAAATTTGCCTTAAGCTTACATTGAATTTAGATTTAAACTTTTTTTCACTTTCACAATCTCACTTTATAGCCAGATTTGTTTACCTGAGTTTCGTTTTATTTATTTATTTTTTTTTTACTACTAAGATATTCCAACTAATTTCTAGAAAAAGATATATACTTTTCACCGTTGTGCTTCAGTTGATAGCTGATGTTTATGGATGTCAGAGACAGTTGTGGTTGTTAATGGGTTGTGGCTGGACAGTGTCTTCTCTGTCTGCACTAACTACAATTGAGTGAGATGCAGATTATCACATACTAGATTACCTTTCCTTACTTATGAAATACAGTTACATATACCACTAATACGGAAGCCCCTGAAAAATATCCATATCTTAACGTTATACAAATAATACTCGATTTTCTCTTTCAACAACTTAGATAGCTTTTAGAAAAGTTGCAAGGCAAAGATTTTGGTATAATGCCAAAATTTTATACGAATATTAATATATTATTTTCTGTTTGCACAACGGTTTTAAATATCAAGGTCACTATCGAATTGTATGGACAAAATGTTATAGTAATTCAGTTCAAATTATACTATAATCCAAACGTGGTTTCGCCCACCTAAATTTATTGTAATATTAAAGCTAGATTAAACAAAACTAAAAAAAATACGTAAATAGTAACCTATATTATTCTGATGTATAAGATACGTTACTTAAAGTTTCATTTAAAACCGTTTAGCAGTTTTTGCTTAAAATGTAACAAACATCCAACCTCACATATTTTCACATTTATAATTAATAGCATTTGTAAAATTATAAGGGAGCATAGTAGAATTTATATCTAATATAATCACGAGGCCACCGTGGCGCCGTGGGTATGCGTCTTAGTTTAAACGCGATGTTTTCGGTTACGATCCCAATTCTAAGTAATTAATTATTCATCCCCGCTTTTGCAAGTCCTCATTAACGCATGTCTCGAATTTGGGTTGAAAGCGAAAAACGGAATGTTTTGATTCTATGTACTCTCTTCTATGCGAGAAAGAGCAGGAAGAAAAAGACGCCGTTGTGCCGTATCGGAATTTCTCGAAATATCTTAGAGTATCCCTACCTACCAATGAATCAAAATTTCCACTTTCAGTGCTGCGTAGTTTTAGCAATACGTTATCATTTAGTTACCTAAAACGGAAAAGTTTCATATATAGATAGATAGATAAAAATTCTATTAAAAATAAATGACGTCGTGCAAAGTCTGCAAAATAAAATTTTTCCACCTTTAGTGAAAACCTCGTCATAGACTGGCACATTTTCTGGTACAGTACGCTAGATGCATAAAATATTATATAAAGTGCACAAAAATCCAATAGGAATGCCTTATGCCAAATCTAATCGCCTTTGCTACATTGAGGCTAACCGTCGTTCCTTCCTTTTCGCTCTGAATTGCTTCCGTTCTCAGTAACGTCTGCTATACGGGCAAGATTACTGGCCAAAATATTTTGAAAAAAACGTACTATTTCTAAATCTACAAAAAAATATTATATTTTTTGTACATAAAATGGGGAACAGAGTGTCTTAATGTGAAATTATAATAAAATTATAAAGGAGCATAGTAAAGTGCTGCTGTTTGCGGGATAAAGCGTGAAGCCATATGTTTATATAGTCTAGATACACTTGTAAAAGTAGCCATGTCAAATAATTTTATTATGTTTTACTAAAAAATTATCTCTGTTGCCGTTCCCCACATTCCACTGAATATATTAAGACATTGCGTGTGCTTGATGATTTTTTTAATATTTCCCTTCCTTTCCTCTTCCCTCCTATTAAAAAGAAATATTAAAAAAAACATTTACACATCTGTTTCGTTTACAGTCACATGCTTATGCCACTGAGCCACGACGGCCTTAACTTTAACAATATGATTATTCATTTAACAAACTGAATTATTCGTTAGTTATTTAACTCGTTCATGTTGTAATATAAAATTACACTACTAATACTTAGTATAATTAATATTTTTTAACGAATATATATATATATATATATATATATATAATTAACAAAAAAAAACACACTATATAACCCAATATAAATAAAGAATCCCTTACTGTATTACAAAAAGCAATCACGTTTTATCTGAATGTTTAAGTGTAATACGTCAGCAATTTATCACCAGAGTGAAGATCAATGGGCCCAACACGTTCTATATGTAGGTACTTCTGGAGGCTTTAGAAAGCAACTTATTCTTTATAGCCAATAATTCGATGTTTTAGTAATCAATTTCGTTAGAATGCGGTAATTTTTTCCTAATATATGATACTTGTGTAATATATAATTTATATATTTACTTATTATATGATTTATATACTGACTTTGTCTTAAATCGAACCTACGAAGTATTAAATTTTTAATATTAACAAATTTTTTTTTTTGGCTTCACACTGTATCCCGCATATAGAAGGGTTCGTTCCGTTTTTCTCTTTAAAACCGAATTTGAAACATGCGTTAAGGAGGACTTGCGAAAGCGGGGATGAACAATTAATTACTTGGAATTTGGATCGAAACCGAAAACATCACGTTTACACTTAAACGTTTTCCCACGGCGCCACGATGGCCTCGTCATTATATTAAATATAAATTCTATTATGCTCCCTTATAATTTTACGTTAAGACACTCTGTTCCCCATTTTCCGCCGAATTCTTGAGCCCTTGCGTGTTGAGTGGCGGAAGCCAATGCCATGTTTTGCATCGACACCAGAGCAAAAAAAATGGAAATATAAATTTAAATAAATATAACATTTTCAAGAGTGGGGATTGAACTCACAACCAGATACGTTTACAGTCGCACACTGTGCCTGTTCTACCTAATATTTAGGTATTTAATTTCCTCAAGCGATAATTGAATCTATAACATAAATAGTTATAGCTTCAATTACCATTTGATGCAAAAAAATAAATTATGATATATTAGGCATAAGAGTTCGCACGTTCGAGTTATTATTAGATGCCAAGACACTTGATAAGTATTTCTTATTAGCTGGAGTACTTGGACAACAAAAAATGTTATACGTTTTCCAAAATATTATATTATTTTCTTTTCTATTTATTATTTACGTGACACAGAAAATATTGGGGTCGTATAAGAATGAATTTTGTTAACAAGTAAATAATTTTCTCATAAGAATCACAGTTAGTAAATTTTTAATTAATACTACTTATGTTATACTACTCTACAAATGTTAAGCAACATCTCGCAGTGTTAAAAAATATATGCTTTGACTTTAGTAGTCAAAGCATAAAGCAGAACAGCTTTTCTTGCCGGTGGTACCTTACTAAAGGACATACAAGTACACTATAGACGGTCTTATGTACTCGACAATTCAAAAGTACTTATAAAAATGACCTAATTTGATAAAGAATATATAGATTTTTAACATCACAGGTATTTAATAAAAAAATATATATTTATTAAAACCTTTTTTCATTTCTATTCAATGCCAACTATAAAATGCCAATTTAGCTATTCAATAATTTTATTCTTTGTCATAAAATAAAAATAAAAATAAACTAAACGAATTGTTTCATACAATAAAATACAATATAAAGTGACGGTTGAGTAGATTCATTCAATTCTGTAGCTGGAATTTATTCACTAGAACAACTAAACACAAGTTTAAATGAAAACAGTTTGGCCACAAAGTTGCTGTGTCCCCCGAGGTAGATAAAAACCTTAAATCGTGTCCCAGCCTGTCGTGGCTGAGCTTTCGTTTTGACCTTTATCATTATTACTTTACTTTAAATTTTAAGCTTAGAAAGCTCATTCATTTTATTTATGTAATATTTTATGAATCAGTAATAAATTTTTGTTTTGACTTGTTTTTATTTTTTAGTTTTTGCGATATTACAAGTAGGTTTATGTATATGTGAGTATTAGGTAACTAAATTAAGGATACTTATTTAGAAAACATATAAAAATTTGAACGTAGCGGGACTCGAACCCGCGCCTCCTGGAAACCGACCAGGCGCTCTGACCACTAAGCCATACGTTTTTATCAAGCTACGTCGAAATTTTTATACGCTTGTTACAACTTATTTATGTTGTTAGCATCTCTGTAGGGAGATTTTTACAAATTTCCGCTACCCAAAGATAATTACTAAGAATTATCGTCTGGCAAGAGAGAATACTATTTATTAAATATTTTAAACATTTTTAAAGTGTTACCTCACTTAGTATAGAAAAAAACTTATTTAGAGTGAGATAACACTAACCTTATTTTTGCCTTTGTCTACCTAAAACAGAAAATGCGTAAGGTGATGGAAAATATGAAAAAAAACATTCACCAAAGGTAATCAAATTCACAACCGTCGCGCTTACTATCAAACATGCCACAACAGCTAATATATTATAAGGAAATGTCTATAATAATTTTAGATATTCATAGCATTATTTTTTTATTATACTCACTTTAATAATAATTGACACAGAATAAAAATAATCACAAAGTGAAGGACGCATTGGCCTACATCCTCTGCTTTGACTATTCTTGCACGATAACCTAATAACGTCATCTTTTTATTTTTCACAGCACGTTACGTTAAACGCGATTATGGAAAATGAAACCACCCTATATCATATACACACATGTTTGTTTTCATAACGAACATTGTCATTATATGGAGAAGTTTTTTTTTATTTTCTTTTCAGAGTATGAAAATGAAAATATATTTTTTTAGCTTCACGCTGTGTCCCGCATATATAGGCATAGACAGAAAGAGTTTAGTTTTATAGACTCTCCAGTCCTCTCGTTACCAGAGCGAGGAATTAAAATTATCAGAGTGGGAATCGAGCCCACAACCCACGCTTTTGCTACAATTTAAGTAATTATTGTAAAGGATCGTATATGTTTATATAATTGTTTCCACTAATTAAGGATCAAACCTACAACTATCGTATAACAGTCAGAGGTCGTACTCATCGAGGGAATGTCTCTATTCTAAATAATAAAATACACATGTTTGCTACTCTCACGAATCCTTTTTTAAGCTCAGTGATAGAGCAAAAGATACATTTCTCCGTCCTACACTTTACATCTCATTAGAATCCGTTTATAGGATTAGGTAAAAGGAAAAAGACAGAGTGTCTTAACACTAAAACAACAACTGTGTAAAGATAAAATGTGCAATTATATAGAAATAATTTAATAAAATTATAAAACTAAATTAACCCATCCCATTGTTGTTATTTTAGTTGCGCTGTCAGTTCTGAATGTTATTAAAGCTCCTTACGTAGAGACAATAGTACAGAACTCAGAGACATAAATAAATAATTTAACTTTAAAGACTGTGGCATAAGTTTCACTATAACAAAATAGTTTTCTGTTTAATTTGTATTCGGAAATTTCGTTTGCGTTGTCTATAAAACGTAAGAACCCATTCTTTCCGGCGTATAAATTTCGAGGAATCCCCTCATAGTGCTCCCCCTACTCAATTAAAAACCCACATACCCATTCACATTTCAGTTTTCTATTTTTTTATTAACTACTTTTTTTAGTTGTCTGTCACACAGTTAGTAACCGAAAAGTTTTATATTGATACAGAGAAATATATTAAATAGTTCAGTATCCTCTTGAAGGGTTTTTTTAATGATATTTCAAATAAAAACACGGTGTGATGTTTTGCCTATCTATTTAATAAAAAATAATTTCAGCTTCACGCTTTGGCTCGCATAGCAGAGTAGACACATAATCTAATATCTTGACATTAATCTCCGAAGAGTGGAAAAAAAATCCGTTGACTAAATTCACGTTCCTCACTCTCCACCTGGAGAGATGGACCTCGACGGAGTTCCACGCCACGTTTTGTTGTTGCATAGTAGCAAAAAAAATATTAATCAGTTTCACGCTATATCCTGTACACAGCAGGATAGGAACTTAGTCTTATAAGACACTCCGTTCCCCACTTTCCCCCATATTCTGCTAAATATTAATGCCTCCAAAGTAGCAAAATGAAATTAATTCACCCCGAGTCCTGAACTAGTACGATTAAAGTCAATAACTGCCTCACAGCGCCACCAAGTGTTTAATAGAATTATTTATTTTCAGCTTCACACTATATCTCATATATCAGAATAGGCAGAGAAAACGTAGTGTCAAAACGCTCCGTTATCAACTTTCCGCCCAATGGAAATGAAAATAATTCATTATATAATTTATATAATGAATTATTTTAATTTATATATAAATTAAAAAGAAATTAGTATTAATAGACACTTATGTCCAAGTTTCTGGCTAAGCCACCAACATGTTAAACTAAGATAGGTTCGCTATTATATTATTCGTCTGCTTCGTATTCGTGCAAGGTCGATAGTTGGGGAAACAATTTGCTGAGACGCCTATCATTTGTGTTACGTGATTGAACTGTTTGATTGAATGTCAACAAATAATTATAACGATTTGCTTTGTTTAATTAAATTATATAACTTAGCCCTCGTGCCGCAGAAACGTGGGACTATGGTGTCGGTTCGATTCTTATACTAAGGGGATAACATTTTAAATTCAACGCTTTAGCAAACCACAGAATTACGCCACTCATCACGTATTGTTTTGAAATCGGGCAGGAAACGGAGAACAAAAGTGTCATGATGCAATCTCGAAAAAAGTAGAATATGACAATGATGATTCTTCATTATCACATATTTTGACAAGCAATCATAAAAAATCTTTAGAAAGAAAAACATATAAGAAATATATAATAATAAAAATATCATATACCTATATACGACCCATTTTTACTACATTAATCATTTAAAAGCACTTAGAAGTTAAATAAACTTACTTAGCACTTCTGTGACCGTTTGTCTATTTCGACCCATAGAGCACGAGTACAGTAAATGTATAGCACTATACGAGGCGATTAATTATTAAGAGCTGCTTGTTCTCTAACGTGTCTAATGGTTTTCTAATCGGCTCAAGACCGTTTTATGTTGTGTATCTCATACTAGAAACTTGGAGAATTGAGAGATGAGATGAGAGATAGAATTGTGATAAATTTGCAAAAGAATAAATAAATAAATCAGCTTCGCGCTGTATCCCGCCCACAGAGGGAACCTAGTGTTAAGACACTCCGTTCCCCACTTTCTGCCGAATTCTGGAAGCATTGCGTGTTGAGTGGCAGAACTCAACGCCGTGCTTAACCTCGACACCAGAGCGAAGAAATGGAAATATAAATTTAAATGAATATTTCATCTCCTCGAGTCGGGATCGAACCCACAACCAGTCGGTTTTACAGTCACACCTCGTGCCGCTGCTATAATACTATTTTTTATATTATATTAAACCGACTGTGGCGAAACCTAAAAGAAGGGTTTATGTTTTTAGCGCGTATACATGTTTGTCCGTCCCTTTGTTCCTTTGTAACTGTTAAGCCAGTGACACGATTTTAATAAACGATACAAATTGCCTTGATGGCGCGAGGGTTACTCGATATACTAATTTAGATTATGCAGTCAAGTTATTTGTTTTTTCTTTGTAATTCATTTGTATATTTAGCTTTTACTTACGGCTTCGCTGCCGTTCTTTATGACACATGACACGTTCTAAATGTAGGTAAGTCTCGTTATAAGTAGTTTATAGTTGTAAATATATAACTACTCGAGGAACTCGAGGAAGGCTATTGAGTATAAAGCCTTCCTTGATAAGCGTCTTATTCAATACAAAAAAAATTAAATACTAAGAACAGAACTAGTAGTTCCTGAGTTAAGTGAGTTAAAAGAAATATTTTTTTCAGCTTTACAATATTAGTAAAGATTTGAAAATGTGTACGTGAGACACATTTTATATATTTTTTTTTATTTTAAAATTTTATTTAATGTGATATAATATGATATTTTTGCTTCATTATGGAATAATGGAATAAGACTTTTAAATTGAATTTATTTATATTTGTATGCTGTATCATTTTATGAAAACATTCAACAAATATAAAATAAATAATGTATTATAGCGTAAGTAAGATATTAATACAAAACCAGTGGATATTTGTAAAATAGATATTAGTTGCCTTTGGTCCAGAAAACTTTTTCCCCATCAGAAAATTCAATAAGACCCTTATTTGTCTTTAATATGTTGTATACATATTAATAATAATATCAATAATATATAACAAGACCATCCGCGATAATATTTTAAATAATTAATTATTTCAAAGCCGCACTTTTTATTTATGTCGTTTTTAGCTTCACGCTCTATTCCGCAAATCTCATAGTAGGCAGCGGGAATAAATACTTGCGCTTAGAGTGACGGAACTCAACGCCGCGCTTCACTTCGTTACCTGAGCGAGTAAATAAAAATATTAAATATACAGGATGTAACGTGATCAACGGATCAACGGTAATCTATAGGTAAGGGACTCGATGACCTATCTTTTTCACTACCATGTATGTTCAGCGATTTTCAGTGGTTCAGCAGATATTAGGGAATTTGTGATTATTTGAAAAAAATAAAATTCTCGAACAAAATTGGAAAATACAGCCGGATTGTTAGGTCTGTGCTCGTGATTTTTTTCTCAATGTAGCTCAATTATAGGACTTTCTTATCTTGTCATAGTTTAAAACTCGCCGTTTATAAATTTTGAAAATAAGATCGAATAAAAAATAAATTTAATAAAAGTTAAATTTTAGCACAAACTTTCAGCGGTTGCAGCGAAAAAAAATTACTGGTGATTTTTTCTAGAACTAATTTTAAAAATTTCTGCCATTTTTGTAAAATACTCCCCAAAATTCTCATAACCAGAATTGAATACCTATAAATCATTTTTTTTAGGTATTTACCGATGTGTAACGTCATAGGCGTAAAAAATGTTGTAGGGTACAATATTTGTAATTTAATTCAGTTCTGGAGGATACTGAATTGTAAAAAAACCTTTTATCAGTTTAGCTGCACTATGTAGAGCATGAGAACATAAAGCATTTGTAACCCTTTTATTTAGAAATTATCTTTTTACAGCACATACCAGTACTAACTTGTGCTGTAAAATGTATTCAATTAACAACATTGTAACAGAGTAGTGAAGTCTAAAGTAGCGTGAATTTTTATGAACTGTACCGTACCACCGAGTCGTTAACATCTCTTTAAAAAGAGACATGCACTAAAATGTATATTATTTTTATGATATTTTGAATTACGGTTGATCTTTATAAATAAATAAATATATATCATGCTACTAACAAACAAAGCTTTTATAAGTTATCTAAATGGATTTGTTCTTGCTCTCTAAATCTTATTAGCACGCAATCGCTTATGGTGATTATCATAAAAAAGTCACTATTTTTTTATAGTTCTTATGACAGTGTTTCATAGTACATGACAAGCTTAATTTCACATTTGTAAATAAATAACAAAATTCAGTTTTTTATATTATATTAGGGAGGTTATTTCCCGAAATATTAACCAAAATGAAAAAAAAAACAAGTCACATTTAACATCTTAAACTCTACGTAAAAAAGTTGCGGATGAGAACTAGTTATATTATAAAGGAGATTATATTCTTTATATTTATTTTACAAAATCTTCTCAACTTAGTTCATTCAGGAAAACATTATGTGTGCACGCTTTACACGACGCTCATTACTTTGAAACATTATATAGTACAAACTATTAGATCTTATGTATTCAGCAATGTCACTGACTTTTATCTTTACTATATATAATTACAGTAGTTTTTAGTTTCAGTATGAATATGAAGATTTTTATGGTGAAAAAAAAAAAATTAAAGTTGTCGTACACTTAACACTAAATAAAGGGAATGTGCAAATATTAATAACATAAAATAAAAATTAAATCAGGTTCACACTGTATCCCGCACACAGCAGTGTAGGGAGAGGGGACCTAGTGTTAAGACACTCCCTTCCACACTTAATGCCGAATTTTGGAGGCGTTGCGTGTTGACTGACGGAACTGTACCTCGAAACCAGAGCAAAGAAATGAAAATATAATTTTAAATAAATATTTCATTTCCTCGAGTGGGGATCGAACTCAGAACCCCTGCGCCACGACTGGCCTCTATTATTGACATAATATGAGTATAATTTAAGAATACTAAATAATACATTTTTGCACTAATTGCTACAATTACGCTCAGTTCCACTGGTCCTTGTCCCGGCTTTATCATTCGACCAGCTCGAAGATACCTTATTATTGCATTGTCACCTAAACTACGAATAACTAATTTCACGATGATACAATTATTTAAAGTGGGTCAAATTCTTTTTTTTTAATTTTATTACATAATTACATATTTACACGTCGACTTAATAAAATGTTAACAAGGTTGTTCAAAAGAAGCATCAAAAAGTTAAAATAAATATTTTTGTTAGTAGATTATTACATTTTGTAACTGATTTCCGGGGCACTTTTAAAAATACTGTTTAATGAGTAATGCTTTGGTTTGTGATGTATCTAGTGGTTACAATCTTTTATCATTGTAATCTTGAGAAACCCAAAATCTTTAAGAGATTCAGAACAGTGTTAAAAAGTTATATTGAACAAACATATGAGTTTTATATAATGCCATCAGAAGGTATCGTTCAAATAAGATATTTGCTATCAGAAATTAATTTAATATAATCTTAATAATTAACTCGAACTCTTAACTCGAAGCTCTTCTGAAGAAAAGCCAATAGCGTGTCTTATCTTCCTCTCCACTATAACTATAAAAAGTCGTTAGTTATAATAAAAAAAGGAAAGCACAAGGGCACCACCCCGCCCTTACACCGTGAATTCCTGCCAGACCGCGGCTGTAACAGTCTTTATTGAACCTTCCGGGATGCGTGTGTGAGTCATACTTCTGAAGGTACTTGTTACGCTTGTTTATATTAAGATTATATTAGAATGATGACTCGTGAAATCAATATAAGTCGCTGGGTCGGAGATTCGTAAATTAAACGCATAACACGCATCCCGCAGTCGTATCTCGATTATTTTCTACTTCCGAGCTAGGTATTATAACTATAGATGGACACTACTACGTATACCAGATATCCAGGATATAAAATAGCACCACACACCCGTATAAGACGCGCGGACACTACTACATACACCGGAGCTGGGACATAAAATAGCATCACACATCTACTAATCATATATCGGACAGTCAGTCAGATCAGTCACGACATACTTAGTTAACGTCGCTATAATAGTTCGCATAAGCCCATCACGTCAGCCTCCGCCACGTTAAGCAACATTCTATATTGTAATTTTGGTTAAAATTCACTTCCATCCACAATATACGTCGCCCCTACACGTTTTCCTTTGCCTTTATAAAAAACGATTTTAAAGAATTCGTACTATTATAAGTTATTATATTTATTTCATGTTTGATGCAAATCTTTATGTGTATCATATTTATTAGTACCGTAGTACTTAAGAGTTTGACTCGACCGCTGCCTTCACCTACTCACCAACCATCCATACCTATATTATAAATTCGAAAGTAACTCTGTCTGTCTGTCTGTGCCGCAATCAGGGCCAAACCGCTAATTCAATTGTAATAAAATACTTATACAGAGATACTTGAGGGTCTTCGGATGAACATAGGTTACTTTTTTTTCTCATATTTGTAATATTGTCGATATATACTAATATATTAAAATATTTTTCAACTTGACAGGCAATTTATTCCGCCATGTTAATAACAACCGACCGTTGCTAAGCAACGGTTTGCTAAGTTTATTTGTTGTTATAAGCAAACGTCACCCAAAATGAGCTTGCTTGCATACATGGCGTGCGCCGACTCAACCTTATGAGATACATAAAAATAATGTTTTACAAAAATATTGTCCTTTAAATAATGTTTAAAAAAGTCCGCGATACACATACCATATTTATCTCTGAAGCTTGAGCAAAGTAACACAGTAACAACAAGTAACCGTTTTAATTAATTTACTTTATAATTATCGGGTTTTTGTTGTATGTATTTTCTATAATTTGATATTGATCCTTATGAAAATGAATATAATAGTCACTTCTTGCATTTCATCTAGATTGAAATTATAGTTCACTGTATAACATTCTAATAAATAATTAAGGAGATGTCACTGATTCGAAATAACCTAGCATACGACCGGCATAGTATGACCGACGCGAACGGGCAGATGACTTTGACGGTTTTGTAAATTTTCATACATTTTCGAACTACTGTTAATTTTTATGTAATTATTTGCTGTTTATAATACATTTATACTTTTCTTTGGTTCTTCGCTTATTCGAGGAGCAGATTAGTTAGATTTTCATAAATTTCTTGGTGTGGTGTAAGTTGCGGCCCTGCGCGGCATCGGTGTAATATTATTTAAGTATTAAGGAGAGAATTGTTGGTTATTTCATCTTGGTTGGATGGTTATCTATACCGTTGTTATACACTTAATAAATTGTGGTTTTAGTTTTCTGGGATTTTATTTGATATTGCTCGCAAAA